>JAGDQP010023363.1:1715-29263 GCA_022664845.1 Lepisma saccharinum
CTGGAGTGGTGATGGTGGTGACCTCCGTGCTGGAGGGTGATGTGGAGCAGAGAGCCAGATCAGAGCTGGAGGGTAGGTGGAGTGGAGGACCAGATCAGAGCTGGAGGGAGGTGGAGTGGAGGGATATCTCCATGCTGGAGGGTGATGTGGAGTGGAGGACCAGATCAGAGCTGGAGGGGAGGTGGAGTGGAGGTCAGGTCAAAATGGACACTTTTGGTAACAACCAACCGAGGACAAGCACTTACCAACATAACTTTGGCTTTTGAAGGAATAAAATATACTGTTGACACCAAACCAATGGTAAATTTTACCCATGAAGCAACGCAAGAAATTAGAATGGCTATAAAACAAAACAAATTGAGAACATGTACATTTACGTGATGAAGACCAAATCATAACCTTACTTTCAAATTGGCACACCATCATCGCTGCCATGGAATCGCACAAGTATGATGATTATGGTCACTACAAGTTTCACCGCCAATTCATACAAGCGCTTCATCACGTGCGAAGGTAAGGTAAACATCTAGAGAAATTAATGATGCCGTCTGAATAGCTAGTCTTTGTTACAGATGAAATGTGATATGGAGGTTTTGTTTGACATGAAATGCTGTTACAAGGTAACCAAAAAAGGTTTTGCCGTTCTAGAGCAGTGTTAAACAAAGAGCAAAACAGTGGACGGTACGCATCTTTAGGTTTCGAAGTAAGCTCCATCAGCATCCAACACCTTTGTAAAAGTTTCTGCTGCTGCACAATACCCTGGAGATGAAAGTCGGCGGTCTTCGAGGCAAAAAAAAGTCCATAAGTGCATTCCGCAGGGTTTCCTCATTGGCGAAGGGATGTGGTTGTCGAGGGAATGAAATAGGTAGTAATCTGTTGCCGCAAGGTCCGGTGAATATGGTGCATGGCACAGTGTCTCCCTTTGCAACTGCTGTGAGTAGAGGTCAGCAGTGATGGTCTGACCAGGTGGAAGGAGCTCGTAATGCACTACTTGGCGACAAGTCCACCTTTCGTGGGTGTAGAGGTGGTCTTGAGGTGTGAGGAACAGGGTCACGTGGCGACAACCAATGTCTAGTAAACTTCGGAGTGTCATAGAAGACCCAATTTTCGTTACCAGTGAGAACGGGATCAAATATGGGTGTGTTCAGTAGTCGAGTGAGCAAGGACAAACAGGCTGTCTGTCACTTGTTCCTTGTTGGCTGCCGACAATGTGTAGGGTACCTATTTGCTTAACTTGTATGACTTCCCTATCCCATGCAGGTGCAATCTGACTGTTTAAGCGGAAACATGGAACCTTTCTGCAAGTTCATCACACGTTAGACCACTGTCCTCCTAGACGACTGCTTTCAGGGCCTCATCATCCAACACATGTGGTCGTCCACTGCGAGGTTTATGAGCAACGTTCACTCATATCCCCCGAACGGAATTTCTGGAACCAATGTCTGGCGGTTCGCTCGTTCGCAGCACTCTCACCAAATGCCTGGCATATGCGGCCACTTGAAGCGGTTGCTGATAGGCCCACTTTAAAGTCATACAAGAAACACACGCGAATAAACTGCTTTGATACCTCCATTTCTCTTTTACACTGGACGATCTATGACTGCTGTGTGTGAACGCCATGCCTGTATTACTGAAGGGCGATGGTCAGACTAACTCCCGATCGCTTGGCAGGCACGTGCATCATTTCGTTTCCTCTTTGTGAGCGCATGATTAATGGGACGTCAAAAATGTTTTTGGTTACCTTGTACCTGATACTGAAACATAAGGATTTGGATGGATAATTTCATGCTTGAATAAATAGGGTAGTTATGTACTTTAATCTTCATTAAGACGTGAAATACGTAAAATAAATGATTTTAAAAAAATGTGTTATTTTACTGCATTTTATTTATTATGTCTAAAAACCATTTATTTAACAAACACTGACCTAATTTTAATGCTGGTTATTTTGTTGTAAATAGACATGCTCCCATATACCACTCGCTCTTGATAAGAATCTCTTTTATTCAATATCTTGGCATCAACTATTTCATGTATGGTAGTTTTCAGGTGGTGTGAGAAGTCAGATGTGGGAAATTCATTATTTTGCACATGACTACCTCGACCTTGGTGCTAAGGTTCCGCTTAATCATTCCGACATATTGGGTAATATTTTCCTTAATGTTTTCGGCGATTTCAGGACAGGTTTTAACTTATTTTTAACGTAATTGTTCTTTACTCTATCCGTAACAGGTTGGTACATGTTTTATTTGAAGGGTGTAAGGCAAAAACGTGGTAACCCACAAATGTTTATTTTTTTAGTTATTCAGCACCCGATGGAAAGGAATCATACCGCGTCGTTTAATGTTGTCCGACTTCAAATTGTGCTCCAGAGATGGCAGCAATATTTACTTATGGTAAGCCTATTGTAACATTTTGGGATTCATAAGATGGTAACCAACAATTAAGATGGCGGGAAACGAGGAGCAGTATACCAGCTTGCCACTAAAAAGGAAAAGAATTTGTAAATTAAACATTTCTTACAGCGAGTTCAGTGAAAAGATTTATTCTTGAGTGACTTAGGTAGCGAATATTATAGTATAAAAAATAAAACATGGTAACCCACACAGCAGCATGAAAAATAGAAATTCGTTATTTTGATTTGGTACAATTATTTTAAGCCTTTATGTATAGCTTTACGTGAAAAATCAGCTTTCAGCCAATGAAAATGACTTGTGCAGCAGTAAAAATCAAATTTCTTAGAAGTTTAACATTGTGGGTTAGCATGTTCTTGCCGCACACCCTTCATTTATTGTCTTCCTTCGCTTTTCGCTTCGTTGACACATTTTTTTAATGTTTTAATTATGTGCAGTAGTACAATTTCCAGTATCAGTATTAGGTAACAGCATTTCATTTCGCAATAAGGTCTTGAGAAAGACATATAAGCCGACACGGGACGAGATGACTGGAGAATGGAGAGGACTGCATAATGAAGAACTTGACGGACTTTACGATTCACCCGATGTTGTAAGAATAATGAAATGGCGACGGCTAAAGTGAGAGAAACGAATATTATATTCCATCGTGGTTGGTAAACCGGAGGGAAAGAGACTGTTAGGAAGACCGATACGACGTTGGGAGAATAATATTAGACGGAATCTTCAAGAAGTTTGTGATGAAAACTGGCTTGATCTTGCTCAGGATAGAAACCTATGGAGAACATTTGTTACTGCGGCGATGAACTTGCGAGTTCCGTAAGCCATAGAGTAAGTAAATACCAAACAAAATTTCCATTTTTTATTTCAACAGCACAGGGCTCGGACAAAGGCCAATTTTTTGGTCGGCTTCATTAATACTTTCAGTTTTTTTTCACCAGCTTCACGACCGATGACGCTGATGTATGAACTGGCGAAACTTGTAGTGGTCATAATTGTTCTATTTATTGTAAGATTCCTTAACAGTAAGAATGGAGGTAAGTTTACAAATTGATAAGTTGCCTTGGCAACTGTAAGTATAATCAATATTACAAGGGCAAGATAAATTTATGAATCCTGATGTGCTCTCTGTTTTCGTACGAAAAAAAAAATTACGTTATTCCAACATTTCGTCACACGTTTTCTCGATTTTTTTCACCGTGAAGAGCCTTTTCACTTATTTTGCAAATTGGTTGTTTATCTGACGTCACATCTTTAAGCTGACGTGGTAACGAACAAGTTCTTTGTTTAACAAACAGTATACACAAAACAAAGTTTGTACACTATCGTTACCGTTGTTTATCAGAAAAACTCAACTTAGTTCCGACGTTTCAAAACCACGTCGGCATCGAGTTCGTAATAATAACAACGAAAAATGTAAAGATACATGACCTAACCTCCACGAACCCACGGTCATTAATTTAAGATACTCTACGAAAAATACAAGAAAGGAATTATTAATAATAAATATGAACATATAAAAATATATTCTGAAAGAAAAAGAGAAGAAAAAATATTGCCCTCGCCGGGATTCGAACCCAGGTTTTTATATTCAGTAAGACAACGCCTTACTACTGCAGCACGCTACGACCTTGCAAACGGTGGTTTAGCCGTTGTATTTACCGTGCACTTGTTAGGTAACAAGTCAGTAGTGACGTGTCCAAGATGGTGGCCTCGATTATATTCCGAACTCGACAGTCTTTCAAAAACAACTGGATACATATTGATAAATCAACGAACAGAATGGTGTTGGTATGACATTACAATTCTTCTGTACATAATAGTTTCTTTTAGACTTCAGCAGCTGAAGTTAGGGAGACTTACAACATCGCTATGTCCCTCCGTCCGTCTATCTGTTGACAAATTTCAACTCAAGAACTACTACGGCTATGAAAATGTTTGAGGTGTCGTTGGAAAGGTCTCAGCGATACGATAAAAGCTAAGTACAATGTGCCTGCCTGTCCGACCGTCAACAAATTGCAAGTCATGAACACTGATACAAAGGTGTATGAGGTACCGTCGGAAAGGTCCCTATGAGACGAAGTAAATATGGACAACGAGGAACAACTAGGGCTAAGAAGATGGTTGAGGTGTCGCTCGAAAATGCGTTCAAAGCTAGTCGATAAATTTAAACTTATAAACTACGAAGATGGTTGAGGTGTCGTTCGAAATGTCTGGGCCAAACATTTGTAACGATACATAGATAATCCAAATTACATACTCGCTACTGAAACCGACTAGGTTTCGCCTCATTTGATTCCGTCCATTTCCCCCATTATCTTCCAAGTGTTGGCTCCTGAGAATGTACCCAGTTGGATTTGAAACACCAAATCTGTTGGGTTTATTCGTTTCACAATCTTACATGTAAGTGCGACGTACACACTTTGAAATACACGACTGACCAGCTGATACAAAACAGTTAATTATCGACGTTTAATGTCAACACTATCTTTTAAATGTTCAACAAAGATTCCTAACGTCACCAAGATTATACATATGCGAGGTTACCACAAAAGTCATGGCAGCTATTTTTCCGCACAATTATACGGGCCAGCCAAGAAATTTGAAAATATACGTTTGGAAGGTCACGATATATGGGAACATATAATGTATGAATTTTGAAAACAAAGACATTCCTTCGAAGCAGTCTCCCAAAGAATTCACCACACACTGCCAACGATGTGGAGGGCGCAAATATCCTCAGCCGCAGCATGAGCGTATATTGGTGGTGAGGGCTCACTGAATTTGTCCTTTGAATGCCACTGAGAACTTCCGGCTCACAGTGAGCCGACGCCATCTTTGTGAGCAAAGATTTTCGCGCTCACTTGTAAGCCGGACCTCCCGGAAATGCGGTTAGTTCGACTGCAATATGGCTTCCGGCGGAGAGGACTATAGTGTCACTTACGAATATGAAATAACTGCAAGTCATGAGGTGCACTTGCAGCTTGTCTTACAGCATGTAACACTACATTCATATTTAATCCGTCGTCGATAAAAAAAAACGGTAACATATGCCTCACATCTTCCCGACGCGTCATATTTACTACTCTTTGTGCTGTGTGATATTCAATTGTTCGTGGAACTTCCACCATACGCTTTATAAAATTCAACTGTTTGTTAAGCATAAACGAAATTTGGCATCCGAAGAATCCGCTGTGAGCGCTCACTCACTGGAGATCTCTCTCACTGAGCGGCTCACTGCGCTGAATGCAGCCATTGTGACCTCACATCTCATTGCTGTGTCTTCACGTGTCCGAAAGCGCGCGCTGACGATGTTTGGCGCCTTCCACATTCGTTAGCAGCGTGTGGTGGATTCTTTGCTTCGAAGGACTGTACATCCCACACGTACGCGTAGGTGTATACGATTTACATGTTGCAATTAGAGGGGGGAAAAGAAATGTAAAGATAGACTGAGTTTTTTCTTTTGTCTTTTTCTCTAACCTCATATAGATATCCATGATGTTCAATCATACTTTAAAAGGATATACCGTGACCTTTCAAATGTATATTTCCAAATTTTTGGCTTGACCCGCACCATCGTGGACTTTCGAAGACTTATATTTTTATATGGGCCAGTCTAGTAACTTCGGACAACGGCCCGTCACGATTCGCCTTTAGCTGTTAAAATCCACACCCATGCCTCAGCCGGGACTCGAACCCGGGACCTTCGAGCCGATGGCCTACCGCCGCAGACCGCTCGTCCACCCCACACCATCGTGGAAAAAAAAATAGTTGCCTTGACTTTTGCGGTAACCCTCGTATGATCTGTGAGAAAATAAGTAAAGATGTATTACGATGAGCGTAACACTTGCTGAATGACCATCTCAATGATCCTCATTCCTATAGAATGCTCTTATCTTTCAACAAATTTTTGGTACTAACGAAAGGTAAAACATGATGACAAGGCACTTTAATTTAAAATACACACAGCAAGCGATACAGTTTCGATGTTCTAACATCATCTTCCTCAGACGACACACTCATCAAACACTAATGGTTCATAAAAAGCACCAGAAGACCAAGAGATACTTTCTACGTCATCCCCAATCACGTCCCAGAATTCGTTTACTTTCCAAAACTAAACAAAATTTAACCAATCACAGTTCATCATTCACAGGCCACACCCCCTAGTCAACTAAAAAGTTGTAACCAACATGTAATAGTACACTACATAACAAGAAAATTCCTTATAAAGTTTCTAATATACAGGGTGTCCCAGTCATATACGCGAAAACGTCGGGAAACGATTTGTCGCACCAAAATAAGAATAGAAGCTCCTATGAATATGAGTTCGATTTCGCTTTCATTTGGAAATACAGCGTTTCCAACTTAGTGGCCACAGTAAACGCCTTATAATGAAGAACATTAATCATTCTCAGTAAATCAGAAACGATACATTGAGTGAAATTTTCGCCTAACAACATGGTGCCTATGTGGACTGAAAACACTGTCACCTGATTATCAGTGTTGCCAACCTGGTATAACATTTTTTTTCAAATGGCACTAACGTCGCTTTATTGGGTATTTGACATCCTCTAGACAAAATAAACAACATACGTTAAGCACAAACCGCAGTGTTGCAAACTATGGATGAATATCTTAGGAAAATACGTAGTTTCTATAAAATCGTGAAAATCTTCCTATCTTATTCATAATTTGTAGCTCTGCAGCTCGTGCTTTACATGTATTGTTTATCATTACTAGAAGATGCCAAATACCCAATAAAACGACATAGGGCTACTTGAATTTTTTTTAACGTTAATCCAAGGTTGGCAACACTGTAATCCGGGGACAATGTTTTTTACTCCACATATGCACAATGTTGCAAGAAAAAATTTCAGGAAGCGAAACTTTCAATGTATCGTTCCTGATTTATTGAGAATTATTAATTTTTCCTCATTATAAGGCGTTGACTTTAGGTTCCACGATCAGACCCATGTTATAGAAACTTTTCTTCTTATTCTGTTGTGAAAAATCATCTCCCAGATTCTCCGTATATGACTGGAACGCCCTGTATAATATAGTAATATATTAAATATAAGAATTATGGATGACGTCATAGAGAAAGTAAACAAATTTAAATACTTGGGAGCATACGTAACAAGCAAAAATAAGGTAACCGAAGAAATAAAAAGTTGCTTAGTATCGGGGAACGCATGTTTCTATTCAGTCCAGAAACTTCTAACATTGCGATTAATATCAAGGAAATTGAAATTAAAAATATACAGAACGGTTATTCTGCCGGTAATACTTTACGGTTGCAAAAGTTGGAGTACGACCCTAGCAGATGAACATAAATTATGTGTATTTGAAAATAAGGTTTTCAGAAAGATATACGGGACGAGGTGACTGGAGAATGGAGGAGACTGCATAATAAAGAACTTCATGGACTGTACGATTCACCAGATGTTGTAAAAATAATGAAATCGCGACGACTAAGGTGGGCAGGCCATGTAGCTCGGATGGGGGAAAAACTAAGATTATATTCTATCCTGGTTGGAAGGCCCGATGGAAGGAGACCATTGGGAAGACCGAGACGTCGTTGGGAGGACAATATTAGAAGAGATCTTCGAGATGTAGGTGTTCGTGATGAAAACTGGCTTGATATTGCCCAGGATAGAATCCAATGGCGAACGTTTGTTACTGCGGCGATGAACTTGCGAGTTCCATAAGCCATAGAGTTACTTTAATTTAATTTATAAGCTTCCTTTTTATTATTTATTTAAATTTATTTATTTATTGTGCATTTGTTTATCTAAAATATTTTCTGGGCCTCGATTCAGTTTCCTTGTTATGCTGTTCCCTGTTACAAGTTTGTTATAGCTGTCTAGTTCACTAGGGAATATAGCCTATGAGCGAAGGACTGTGATTGGTTAAAATGTGTTTAGTTTTGGAAAGTAAACGAATTCTGAAACGTAATTGGCGATCTCCTGGCCTTCTGGTGCTTTTTCTGAATGGTTAGTGTTTCGTCTGATGAAGATGATGTTAGAACATTGAAACTGTTACGCCTGCTGTGTATATTTTAAAATAAAGTTAAATGTCAACCTGTTTTAATTAAATTATGTATAGATACAAGGCCTTAATATAATTATATCCATAATAAAAAGTAGTGAACAATTTCAGTCCATTTACAACCACCACAATTGCAACCTCTCTATCTGGGAGTCTACCAAAATAAAAATTCTTGACATTTTCTTGGCCCTTGTGTTGTTTTTCATGATTCATTTTAAGTCATCGGTATCTACATAAAGCTGGACTTTATTAATTATTTCTTTTTTTTCTTCTTTTAATTTAATTAATGAAAAACTTCCACCCAATGTCCGGTTAAGATAGAAACTGAAGCTACTGTTTGCCAAGAGAAGTGGAATTCTTTATCTATTAATCCTTCAGTTAGGGATTCCGACAGGATTTTCAGTTTGGGGGTGATGATGTGAGGGTGCACTGTTTCTCTCGATTTTTGACCGCAAGTTCGGGGGTGGCGGCGTGTCTGGCTTTCACCTTGGCAGAAAACTTGCTGTTGTTTTGCCCAGGACAATCCAATTATCCAGAAACCTCCTAAATCGAACAATAAGTCAGTTGAATCATTATGAACTCCATCTTACAAGCAAACATACTGATGGGCAGAAAAGAACTACATATTTTTTCTTTCGTCATAATTAGAATTTCAAAGCATGTCCACATGCAAATTTTGGCCACTCGAATGCAATTACTTGGGGAGATATCACTTATATAAAAGTCAAATTCTGTCTGTGGAAAGTGATCAAAAAGTGTGGAAATATCCTTATGTTATTAAATTGCTGAAGCGGAAGGTAAATACACAAATAGGTACTGGGTGGAAGGGTATGTTCTTCATGGACGCCATCTTGAGTCTCGATTGATTTTCTAACATGGCAAGGGGGTCGTATAATATCTGGTGTAGTAAAAAGTAATCCATTATTTTTGCATGACATTTAAAGGCTTGACTTACCATAGTTAGAATGATCTGATTTAGGTCAAATATGCGCCGTTTTGTTCGATAACGTGTGGCCATTTGGAAGGTAATATCATGATGCCTCTCTCATAGAAGCCCTTGTCCCTATTGGCAAAAAATTGAGACAGTCGATGTTCACAAGCCTCTCTTGACGCGAATTTTGCACCAGCAAACGTGTTCGCCATGCACAGGAACAGATGGTAATCACTCGGTGCCAGGTCTGGACTATAAGGTGGATGCATAAGAACCTCCCAGCCAAGCTCACGGAGCTTAAGGCGAGTCACTATCGATGTGTGTGGCCTAGCGTTGTCCTGGTGGAACACAATGCCTCTCCTATTGGCCGCTTCTGGGCGATTGCTGCCTTCAGACGGTGCAATTGTTGACAGTATAGTTCCGAGTTAAGGGTTTGGCCGTAGGGGAGCAGCTCATAGTAGATAATTCCCTCCCAATCCCATCAAACACACAGCAAAACCTTCCTGGCCGTCAATCCTGGCTTGGGCACCGTTTGCGCCGGCGCACCGCGCTTCCACCACGACCGTTTTCGCGTGACGTTGTCGTAAGTGATCCACTTTTCATCACCAGTCACCAACCGCTTCAGAAATGGGTCGCTTTTGTTGCGATTCAGCAGCGATTCGCAGATGGAAATTCGGTCCATGAGGTTTTTTTTGCGTTAACTCGTGTGGCATCCATACATCAAGCTGCTTTGTGTATCCAGCCTTATGCAAATGGTTCCACACGCTTTATTGTGCAATTGTTAGCTCTTGGGCAATCGAAACAGTGCTTACATGACGGTCGGACGCGACAATGTCCATGATTTTATCGACATTTTCGACACGTGGCCTTCCAGTGCGTGGTACATCTTTGACGTCAAAATTACCGGAACGGAATCGACGAAACCAAAATTGCGCGTGATTGGCTGTTACAGTATCAGGACCATAAACACTATTCACATTTGCAGCCGCCTGGCTTGCGTTTTCACCTTTATCGAAGAAAAATTGTAAAATATAGCGTATTTTCTCTTTGCTAGTGTCCATTTTGACGCGCGCTCACACAACACTGAGTCAACTCATCACAACTATCTGAACAGTGTTTGTAGTAGGCAATCTCATCGTTTGAACGCCATCTCGTTGAACCCGATCGGACTTATACAACGCGAGATACAGATCACTGAAGCCATCTATTGACAAAATAATGGATTACTTTTTACTACACCAGATATGTCATTCTAGGCTAGAATTTCACGAGAAATACGTTTGTGAAGTCAATTTCGCCGTAAACGTATGACTGTGAGAGATAGGGGCATATGCAGATAATGATACAATAACCTAAAAACACCCATTTTCTTTTAAAATAACGGAAGAAATGAAACAGAAATGAATACAAATTCATATCGATAGGACCCAGGAACAATTTGTATGCATTTTTGTTTCATTTCCTTTGTTATTTCAAAACGAAATGGTTATTTTTCAGGTTACTGCATCATTATCTGCATAAAAGTGGCCCATATCCCTCACAGTAATACGTTTACGGCAAAACTGACTTCACAAACGTATTCCTCGTAAAATTGTAGCCTAAAATGACGTATTACATAATCCCCCTTCTCATTTAAGAAAAACAATCGAGACTCAAGATGGGGCAGCCATGAAGAACAGGTAGCGCCTTCCACCCAGTACCCATTACTGTGTATTTTCCTTCCATTTCTTTCACCAATTACAGAACATAATTGATATCTCCCGAAGTAATTGCGCTCGAGTGGCGAAAAATTTACATCTGCACATACTTTGATATTATAATCATGACGGCAGGAAAGAATATACAATTCTTTTCTTCCTCATCAGTAGGTTTGCTTGTAAGAATTTTTTATAACGAGGTCGGAACTCTCGAAGTCTTAAAGGGAAACTAAAATGATAAAGAACCAATAAAGCACAATTGAGAATGGAAGAACTTCATATTTCGAATATATCGTAATATTGTTCCCGGCGCCTCCACCAAGTAATATCTTTAGTTGTAGAACCCAAATAGGTAGGTACTGCGAATAGAATCAAAACGAGGCTAACCAAAACTTCCTTGGTTAGTACCTATCTACAACTAAAGTGAATATATATTCAGAATATGAAGTTCTTCCGTTGTCATTCGTAAGAGTAGCAATTTTGCTTCATTGTTTATTATTATTATACCTGCCATTCTGGTGATGATGAAAACTAATGGACGGTGAAGAAAGCCGAAAGAGTGACACATCAAGACAAAAATAGCAGACTAAGCATAATGTAATAAAATTGAATAAAAAAAAAAAAAAAAAAGAGAAATACAATAGACTAATTTAGTTGGATACCTAGGGGATACCCGTCACTAGTAGGCTTCCAAAAGAGGTAAAAATTGAGAAGAAAAATTCTTGACTACATGGTAAGTTTCTCGACTTGTTAATGACTTCTTTGCCTACCTCTTAATTTCTTTAATTTTTCAAGAGTTTCTTGATTTTGACAAGTGATATCTTGCGCTGCTCTTTGATACCCTTACGAACTTAACCTACATTCTGCCCAGCTCCCCGAAATATATTTGTTACCATCGTTGGCATTGGAAAAGCAATGAAACGGCCGCCCGAATTCAATTCCCAGTTGCGCCGTCCATCATGAGTTTTTTTCTCCAGCGTTTTCCTTAGTCCGACACGCGAATGTTGAGATGGAACCTTCACTAAAAGTACTGGCCGCTACCGCGTAAGATGTTGTAAAGGCCAGAATATAATTTTATATAGTGCTGTGGAGAGCTGCAACACACAGAACTATTTTTGTTACGGCAGCGCAATAATTAAGAGGCCTCAGTAACTAAATTACGGACAAATGAGAAGCAACAATATTTTGAATAATGGCCCCAACAATGCTTACGAATGAATACCTATGGAATGAACTAACCCATATTTTTAATGTGTTTGTTTTCAATAAGAAGTTTTAACACCTGAGCTATTACGTCCAACTCATTTCAAGATCTGAATTAGTTCATTTGGTGGGCGCTAATGAGTATTATTGGAGCCGTTTCAAAATTTCAGTATACTTTCCATTATCTCTTCATTTCTAAAAAAGTAGGGGGAGGGGTGACTCCAGGAGCCTCTTAAAGCCTGCGCAAAACTGGGTAACTGACACTATGCAGGTAAGTTTGATGTCAACATTATCTTTTAAATGTTAAAGAAAATTACAAGCATTTTTTCCAATTCCCTACTAGGAAGATACCAAGAACATGAAATTCTTAGCCTTAATTCGATTCGGTTGAACACACAGTGATAATACCAGGGTTAGGATTTTTAGGGGCGCACCTTTTTCTTGTAGGGTAAATTAGAGGTAGATGAAACAAACCAGTCTGTGAAATGTTGCCTCCAGTTGAAAATGGAGGCAATTTGCCAACACCTTTTTGCCTTTTTTGGGGACCTTTATCCTTTTTTCGCTCCATTCTGCCTATAATCCCTTTTTACTTCTACTTTTTAATATTTTCCACAGCACATTTTATCATTTACATTACTTTTGAATTGCAATTTGTATTACGGATCATAATAATGAACACGGGATTGAAGGGAAAGTATACCTGTAGTAACAATGAAGAATTCCACTCGCTGCCACTTGTTAAAAGTAAGCTGGCTTTCTACTGGGTCTATCTGTATATTACGTCAGCCATGAGTCGAGTGCACAGATACTGTGTGGGGAGTCTACTACTGTATGGTCATTGCATTCTCTCGTTCTACAAGTAATTCCACTGGAATCAGTTGTCTCCTGTTAGTGAATGCACATTTGATGCTTTACAAGATGTCGTCAATGCCGAACGTGTCCAAATCCTGATTCAGGAATTCAAACAGGATTTCATCCTAAGTGATGGAACTGTTTGTTATGCGATGCACTGTTTGAGATTCAAGAAATTAGGTGAAATGAAAAACACCAGCGAGACCGCATATAACAACATATTTCCAGCTTAAAGGATCGAATGAATAAGACTCTTCAAACAATCCCTTCAGCTTCTACTACGAAATGTCTTTGAGCAGTGTTTTTCGAAGATCCAAAATTCAAAGAAATTTAATATAGGTGTGTATGCGGGAATTCCACTTTATAATGTGGCTTAGTAACCTGAAGGTCCTGGGAACAATCCCAGAGGTCGCCCATCCTGACTGAGGTTTCTTGTTTTTCTTTAGTCATTTCAGCCAAATGCCTGGATGGCACCTGGGTCGACTACGTTCCAACATCTTTTCCATCACATTAAATCGGCCTGAGCCTGAGATGACCAAAGTACATAGTAAATAAATCAGGGTTCCCACTCATTTGCCAAGATCAAATTCCCTGACTTTTCCAGGTACCCCATTTTGTATATATATCATAATTCCATGGGAAAATAAAGATCATAGTTGCATGAAAATAAAGATACATGAGAATATTTCACTGTATTCTTTTCTTAAATTGCTTCATGGTTGGCACATTAGCCTCCAAGTAATTTCAAAAACGATCTAACATTAAATGCCTGCTGCAGCTAAATGAACTTCAAACAATAAGCTATCAAATTCCCTGACTTTTCCAGGTGTTCAGACATATTTTGTGAAATTCTCTGACTTTTCCAGAACTTTTTAGTGCTAAACTGGATTCCCTGACTATTCCAGGTGAGTGGGAACCCTGTAAATTCACTAAATTTAACACCTTCTCTCCAGATAGGAACAAAACTAAATCTGACTAATATTGTGAAGTACAGTACAAGAGCTTAATTTTTTTTCTTCTTCTGGTGAAATGATACTTGTAACCTAATTAATATAATTATCTCTGTACCAATAATTTCCAAATAAATATACCAGACCAAACCTTTTGGCCCCATTTCCCTTTCTTTTTCCCTATGAAAACTACCCCTAAAAATCCTAACCCTGGATATTACATACTTGATAGTACTGACCTTACACACTTTTTCAAATACAGTGATCGTAATGCAATGCTATATCACTATAGAAAGTCAGACAGTATTGTTTAGGCTAAAATAAACTTGTGTGTTGTTCTACCTTCTCAGTAAGTTCTGGGTACTTCTTATCCACTGAATCTGATGGGCAGCAGACCAGACACCTTGACTGTACTGAACTGACTGGTGGGGACAAGTTAGAGTCATCGGTCTGAGTGGAGGCGCTAAATATGCTCTCCTGCATAGGCTGAAAAAGTCAACATACAAGAACAACAGCTTCTCCTCAACTCAACAGGCAATAAACTACACAAACGATTTGTACTAACTTAAGGTCAATGTAAAGCAACGATCTCCCACAAAAGATGGCAGCACTACCTCCGTATGTTATTTTTACCGATGAACGAAATTTCAATGTTGCTCCTACAAATTCAAGCCTAGAGAGTTCAAACTTTCAGGGAAGAAAGTTCATAACCAATTCAAGAGTTCGATCAAACCCGATTTTTTATTTTCGTTTTTGTTCATTGTTGAAAGAGCTTCATTGTTACAGCTTTTGACATTCACAACAACCATCAAGCGATTTCAACAATGAAGGAAAACGAAAATAAAAAAAATCGGCATTGATCGAGCTCTTGAATTGGTTATGAACTTTCTTCCCTGAAAGTTCGAACTCTCTTGGCTTGAATTTGTAGGAGCAGCATTGAAATTTCGTGCAACGATAAAAAATACATTCGACGTATACGGAGACAGTGCTGCCATCTTTTGTTGGAGATCGTTGCTTTACATTAACCTTAAAAAGTATTACCCCGACGAACAAGCCGAATGATATTCGACAAAACACTAATTATGGGTTTTTTTAATAATTAGCAAAATTCGATGATCGTTTCGTCAGAGTTGTTTCGGAACAATAGGCTATCATATTGTTCATGCTCTCTATCAGCTGATCATCTTCAATGTATTCTTGTTCTCTAATTGGCTGATTGTTAAGCCAATGAGATTTGTCTTAATCTAGATGATATGCCCGCCTGTTGTTGTGGACTCAAAAGTATTTGGTGGGTATTTCCATGGAATGTAGTCATGAATATTTACATGTTGCGACCGTGTACAGTCTACGATCTTTACATGGTTGAATGAAATAAGAAGTTGGGTACAAATTAGTCAATTTGGCCCATCAATGAATAAGAGAACAAAGCCTACGGTCTTTTCCTTGTCAAGTGAAGGACGCATTTGAAATGTGGTACAGACAGGCCACTCGGTATGAATTTGCTACTTACTGCAGGAATTTTGGCCTACCCGTGTTTACATGGGGAGGAAATACAGCGAACGGTCTACTCCTGGTTAAGTAAAGGGCCCATGCAAAATCTGATGCATATTAGTCTAATGGTGTGGATATTTCTATCGGATAAACATACATACACACACACAATTCGAGTTTCTTATAATAAGCACTAGCCCTTGGTAGAACGTTGGCTTTGCATTAGGAAATCCCTGGGTTCTTCCTCAGTCAATCCAGGCCAATGAATACAAACTAGACCCTGAGCGAATCCTTTATCACACCTTTTCCCCTAACCTATCCTGGCGTAAGCCAAAGACGTCATAAATAAAATTCAAATCGTTTAAGGTAAGTTTGTACCGTACAATTCTCACTTCTTTGACCAGAATCAATTCCCCCCCAGACAACTAGATATAACAAATATGGCATTAAACTCGGAAATAGTAATAGAAAGAATGTTACGTAATTCACGTAATGCTATAAACAATTTTTTTGAAAAAATAATAATAATAATAATAATCAGAAAAGCAAACTGGAGAAATGGCTGCTATAGCGACATGGAAGCTGTAAAAGGTTCAGAGAAGCACAAACCTGGCATTCAATATTTCCGGACTTTTCCCTGTCTGGAGCACAGGTTAGCTCTATAACCAAAGCAGACAGTAGAGTGACGAAATGATTTTAGACTGATGTTGATTGACCTAGGTGTATTCTAACGTTTAAGGCTTCAGAAGCAAAAGGTGGAAAGCCTTATCCTTCCACTCTGTTGTGTGTAGGCAACTTTCAACTCAGGTGCTTCCGGTGCTTTTGAAAGGTCTCGGTGAAAGTTTTCTAACACTACACAGTAGGATCTTTGACTCAGGCCGGGATGTGATAGGTAGAGGAAGGCCAGGGGCATTCGCCTGGTGAAACTGAGGGGAAACTCTGGATGCTCCGAAGTCAGCGACGTTACCGCCTGGGTCACGAGAGCTGTGCTTCTCCATAATGAAGAATTTACGCTTGGTCAGTACGAGGAGCGCTCTCTAAGACTACGCTCTAAAGTTCGTTGTGCCCGTTTAATACTAGTTTTTAGGTAATTCCTCGCTTGTAAACTGATTTCCCTAATCGTATCTGGTTTTCCAAGTGAGCGGGAATCCTGTACTACAGCCATACATTTTGCCGGTAAAATATGGTACTTTCACAGTTGCGTGGGTGCTTCACTGAATCGTCTGCTATTCTTGACTTATCTCTGAACAAAATTCTTATATGTTTGAATTAACAGGAACATTCTAAACGAGCTGCTGAGCTTTGAAGGACGGGACCTATAGTTTTGGGGTAAAGTGGGTTTCGAAACATCCCGTTCAATGGGCCCTCGCGAGAATTAAACTCGTGGCAACGCTCACAGAAAGCGAGTGCGCTAATCTCTCGACCACCCCAAGGTGGTATCAACAGATATTTCAATGCTCTAACATATTTTTGCTGGCGACATTTGTCATAAATATGTCAATGTCTTTCGAGCATCAACTCTACTGAAAAAGATCTAAATATAGCACTAAATCGCGACAAAGGCTGCAATTGGCTTTTCATAAATTGCACCTACGAATTACGAAAATCAACTGACAAACGAAGAGACCAGTCCCTTCATATAAAATATAGCATGTTCGTGAAACATTTCCTTGAGGAAGCCCTTAATAAAAGTGCAAAACCATCGTCAGGTTTTCCTAAATTTTCCTGACATATAATTAACCTTTTATTATTAAAGATCATTCCATTTTTTAAAAATAATAACAAGTACTAAGCTGGACACGTTCTTAGAAACAGCTATCAGAATATTTCGCTTGAACCAGTCAGCTTCATCAGATAAGAAAAAAAAACACATTAACCTTTACACGCCGAATGGAGAATACATTATCCATAGCTTTAGCACGTCAGTTACCCGCCTAATTGGCCCACGAGGATATTTTTGGTTTTAAATTAATCCTGAGGTAACTATCTAACTGAAGAGGTACATTTTATCCGTCACGGGTGTACCGCGGGAGGGAAAGGCGGTCCGGTGGATGACAGTATTGCCAGTATACGATGTCTTAAAAAATTATTTATTTTCTTCGTCGTCGTCTATAAATTCGGAACCAAAGGTATCTCGCTGGAATATGCATTCCATAAGTTTTCCAACGAGGTATCATTTATAACTCTCGGATAATTAGGTGGGACACAAAAGCTGCCGACACAAAAGCTGCCAACATGAAAGTCTACGATTTCCTTGAAATCCCTGTCCGGCGTCTAAGGGTTAAAGATCTCCTAACCAGAAGTCAGAGGAAGGTAAACGGAACTCTAAGCCGTGGAAAAGTGGGAGCATCTGGCCACCAGATCGCGGGACTATAAGTAAACAAACATGGCGGTAGTTTGAAGTGCTAAACTGACCTGTTGCTCCTGTGCAAATGTAGCTTGACAAAGTTTTTCTTTTCTTTTTTTAAGTTTCAAGTAAGTGTTACTGCTGTTGTTTATACAAATACAGCTACAGCACTCAAGGTTAGGACCTCAATTACTAAAAATGAAGCCTTAGAACCCCCTAAACGATCATGCTGAACCTATTGATTTCTTTATAGTCTTTTTAAAAACTTGTAAAATTCCAGTTTGCCGCAAACTACAGAAGAACTGAACACATGAATATCATGTTTGATTACTTATAAGCCCGCCATCTCGTGTCAACGTGTTCCCAGTTCTTCTTGAGGTATCAATTATGAAAGTTTTGCGTTTGTCCTTTAACTTTCCTGGCAACAATTAACTTGATAAAATGAAATATTATTACAATTTATCAACCTGTCCAGATAGGGCTTTAAAAAAAAATATTTGCAAATTCTAGATGGCGACAAATACTGTTTATATTCTGGACACTATACACGTTGTATTTGAACAATTTGTACAGACTCTCACTGTAATCCTTTCGACTATTTATAGGTAAGTTTAATTTATATTTAAGTGTTCGACTATAAGCTTAAGATCGTTAAGTCAAGTCAGACGAAAAACTTCCGCGGAGTGGGCTGGAGAAGGTAGCAGCCAAGTGTTAATCTAGATAGTACCTTGTTAAAATTGAGAGAAACCCTGGAAAATGTATCACAATGGCTGGCAGGAAACAAACGATCCGAAGTCGACGATCGTAACCTTTACACCACGGGGCTTGAGAAATTCTTTCGTCTATGATCTATGGCTCCTCACTGATTTGTTTAGGTTTCGCGACGTTGAAGTATTTCTTCTCTTTACAAATTTTGAAAGTAAACGGCAGTTAGCGCACGTGGATTTCATTGGCCACCACATTCGAATAATTTCCTAAGAGATAAAAATTGATTTTTACTTTACCTAAAAATCTAAACGAAAACTCATGCTGTCAAGATGTTTTTTGTTACTGAATGATATCAGAACATAAACTGCCCATCTCAAATTCTCGTACATTTCACGAAGCACCGCTGGAGAAAGTATATTATTACTCACACACAGTAACACGATTAATACAGAAAAAAATGCTAGTGCAGCGGGAAAAATCTATACCAGGCATTCGGCAGGGATGTGCTAAATGAGCGGACAGTACAACGGTGCTTTAAAAAATGTAAAGTAGCGATCTCCATCAAAAGATGGCAGTACTACCTCCGTATATGTCTAATGTTCTTTTATCGTTACACGAAATTTCAATACTGCTCCTACAAATTCAAGCCTGGAGAGTTCTATTGTTCAAGGAAGAAAGTTCATAACCAATAGTTAAATCAATGCCGGTTTTTTTTATTTTCGTTTTCCTTCACTGTTGAAATCGCTTGATTGTTATTTTGAAAATCAAAACCTATAACAATGAAGCTATTTCAACAATGAACAAGAAAGAAATTTTTTAAAAAAATTGACATTGATCGAACTCTTGAATTGCTTATGAACTTTCTTCCCTGAAAGTCAGAACTCTCTTGGTGTGAATTTGCAGGAGCAGCATTGAAATTTCGTTCAACGATAAAAGCACATTAGATATATACGGAGGTAGTGCTGCCATCTTTTGTTGGAGATTATTGCTTCACATTAACCTTAAGGATAACGATGAATCCCCCCAGGAAGCACCACGTAGAACATCCAGATTGTCATAGACATTGATGCACTCAAGAAAGCAATTAAGGCCGATAATGGCCAAACATGTCAAGAATTGGAAGAAGCATTACAGTGTGGAAACGATTCGACATCTCCTGCATCATCTTGCGAAACGATATAAAGTGGGACGATGGCAAAATTATATGCATTTAACGTAAATTTCACACCCACAAAACCGTGTAGGACATTACTTTGACAGTTTGGGTAATCTGCCTCCCAGACACACCTTTGACCCAACTTCTAGGTACATCCCTGATCTTGGATTTAAAACAAAAAAGTGACATTACGGAACACTACAAATTAAAAACTTGCAATTGGTGGCGAAAGTTCCTGCTGAAACTCAATAGACTGAGTGGATGTCGGCAATTTGAAAGCACACGCACTTTCTGTAAAGCTTAAACTTACCGCAACAATTTGATCGCTCGTGTAAATAAATCATGATCAACAATTGGGTCAGCGTAATACATTTGTAAAAACCCTCTATCCTCTTTCTTTCGTCATCAATAGCAGCAGCATTTCGGCGTCAAATTGGACGAAAAAGAAAATTTCTAGAATCCTTCACGGACTTCCAGGCGTGTCATGAACACAGTTTACAACATTAGTACATCTCTGTACAATAGTTCATCTATAAAGGCTTTCAAATGATGATTGTGTATCTATTTTATTCGATAGATACATTAGCTTTTGGAGTTCCAAAGTTCGTAAGTTTTAATATGTTGGGTACGACCCAAAACTTCCGCTACAAACTGATTGTGGTGCTACAGTAGTGATTGGTTTTCAATGATGGCATTTTGGTTTGAGCACGAGCTGCTACAGTTTATTTCTCTCTGTTTGTTGATCTTCATTCTCGCTGGTTGCCTGAATAATATAGTACACAATACACATCATTTGTTGACCGTACTGATACGAAATTTTAAACGGGAAAATCTAACGATAAGCACTGACGGTTCCTGCAGTTTAGTGATTATGGCCAACTATATAGGTTTGCGTGAATCGTTAAAAAAAACACACACACACACAAAACACCATTAAAGCAGAAATACATATGAAATATGTTAAGGTCAATGTAATGCAAGGATCCCCCAAAAAGATGGCAGCACTACCTCCGTATATGTCTAATGTACTTTTATCGTTGAACGAAATTTTAATGCTGCTCCTACAAATTCAAGCCTAGAGACTTCTTTCAAGCAAGAAAGTTCATAACCAATTCAAGAGTTCAATCAATGCCGATTTTTAATTTTCTTTCTTGTTCATTGTTACAGTTTTTGAAATTCACAACAACAATCAAGGGATTTCAACAATGAATGAAAATTAAAAATCGGCATTGATCGAACTCTTGAATTGGTTATGAACTTTCTTCCCTGAAAGTTTGAACTCTCTAGGCTTGAATTTGTAGGAAGAGCATTGAAATTTCGTGCAACCATAAAACTCCATTAGAGAGAACGTGCTGCCATCTTTTGTTGGGAGATCATTACTTTACATTAACCTTAAGCTATTAAAATAAGGTTTTGAGAAAGATAGCACGGGATGACCGGAAAATGGAGGAGACTATATAATGCAGAACTGCATAGACTGAATGATTTACGACGGCCAAGATGGGCAGGGCATGTTGCTCAGATGAGGAAAAAAAAAGAAAATTCCATTGTGGTTGGGAAGTCGTTTGGAAAGAGGCCGTTAGGAAGATCAAGCTGTCCTTGGGAGAATAATACTACAAAAATATTTCCAGAAGTAGGTGATTGTGATAAAAACTGGCTTAATTTTGCCAAAGATAGAATTATATGTGGCCTATGGGCATCTGTGGTTCATGCCGGAATAAGATAGGAGAAAGGATCTGGGAGTCGGCGAGGGCTTAGTTCCGTAATTCCGGCATTTGGTGTGACTGAGCAAACACTCTGCAAAAACCTGTCGGAATGGACCAGGACCTACTGAACGCGAAGCCAACGCTCTACCAACTACGCTACGGTCGCTCCGTTTTATTATGTTCGAACCATGTGACAGACGCGGTGCATGTTTAGGCTGGAATAGACACCAAGAACACTGTGCCGTTAAAGAAACTTGCAGGACGCTGGACAAAGCACTTGGGACATGATGAAATCCCATTAAACTATAAGATCTTTGTAGTAGTACTAATAAATTTAAAAAAAAATATTGTGGATAATTATAATGCGCTAAATTCACATACAAATTGTCACAATATGTTAGAAACTGATCACACAATGTTCACTCCAGAGCTGAAACGGATCACCGGGTGAATTCTTGGGACCCAGACCGATAGTGTTACCCTTCAGAGAACGAAATATGTGCCGATGAAAGGTACCTAATAATAGCCATAGAAATAGTCGTTCATACCTGGAAAGAACAAAACCACTCTTAAAAGGCAGCATATAACCCTCCCTCCCTCGGAAAGGCTTTCTATTTCAAGTATTAAATAGGATACAAGCACTAATACCATTTGTAAAGCAACGATCTCCAACAAAAGATGGCAGCACTATCTCCATATATGTCTAATGTATTTTTATCGTTGGATGAAATTTCAATGCTGCTCCTACAAAATCAAATCTAGAGAGTTCTAACTTTCAGGGAAGAAAGTTCATAACAAATTCAAGAGTTCAATCAATGCAGATTTTTTATTATCTTTCTTGTTCATTGTTGAAAGAGCTTCATTGTTATAGGTTTTGATATTCACAACAACAATCAAGCGATTTCAACAACGAAGAAAAACGAAAATAAAAAATCGCGATTGATCGAACTCTTGAATTGGTTATGAACTTTCTTCCCTGAAAGTTTGAAGTCTCTAGGCTTGAATTTGTAGGAGGAACATTGAAATTTTGTGCAATGATAAAAATACATTAGACATGTATTTTTATCATTGCTATACGCAGCTAGTGCTACCATCTTTTGTTGGAAATCGTTGCTTTACATTAACCTTAACCTCTCCGGTCTTAGAAAAACAATGTTTCGTCAAAATTACTTTTTTCTTTGTAAAATTATTGACCTTTATAAAAAGAATTTTGCTCAAGTTAGGTTTAACTGAATTGTTATTAATATCCTAACTGAGTTGATAAGCTTCTAAGGACGGGACCTACAGTTTAACGTGAGCTCCCAACCACTTGTCCCCCCACCGGGAATCGAACCCGGGATCCTGATTACAAGGCTGCGAGCGTTACCACTCAGCCACAGGGGACACGCTCAGGTTATGATCACGTGGTTTTGTGAGGAGGAGTGCATGTCAGCTCTGAGAAATATTATACTTTCATCATTCAGAATATATATATATTTCCTTTAATATAACTGTCTTTCCGTTAACAATGTGAATACATAATGAACCATATTTAGGTATAGGGTATACACATCACCGCATGTAATTTAAGATAATTATTAGCTCACCTCTCAAGGAATCTTACAATTTACAACATACTGATTCATCAAAGCCACAGAAACAAGAGTATATCGAACGGGTCCTAAGATTGGGTCACCGACACGGGCAGGTTTCAGCTCTGGTTCACACATCTAGAGCGAATGTTACTTTAACTTTAATACACCGTTAGAGGCTCTGACTATTAGCAAAAATTTTTCGAATGAACCAAAACTACAAATTATAACTTACGTAAGTTAAATGGTCTTTTTCAAACTAAAAGGCTTTCCCAAGAGTACACCTGACTTTCGCTTAATTTAATCCAGTAATAAAAGGGATTTGTTTTTGCAACAACAGAATTTTAAATTGAGAAAGATTAAATGTAAGGTATTTTTGACTGATTTTAACAATATTATAACGCTTTTCCATGAACTATCCAGGCTTTCGCACCCATCATCAGTTATGTTGCTCGTAAACCAAAAAATGTTGTAACCTCCCCTCATTGACTCTGTCTACTATATCCTTGATCATTGACTGTCCAAAGTGATTGTCTGATTTCGTAGGGAACAAGGCTGTAGGAGAATTCGAGGACAAACTTAGTACATACAAAGAAATAAAGTGTGTCGCCGGGGTGAAAATTCCGCTCCGTTTCGGAGCTCTAGGCCAGCGAAAGCATGGGAAAATGAATTTTAAAGCAATAGGGCGCATGCGGCATGCTATAATCAAAGACTTAAAACCTGTTCTATAAAAAATGCATGTTTCAAAATGGCACAAGGGATTCCCCCCAAAAAGTAATGATTTCCACAAATTCTGTGAAGAAAAGCTGGGTCAACACGATGACGAATGGAACGACTTCCCAGCAGAAAACGATCATTCGTTTGACCCAAGTTGATATCACAAACAGTTTCAATACCCCGCACGTGTTTTTCTTATTGCATAACACGCAGGTGAAAGATTCATTCAACGAACGTTTGGCTTATTTGTCAATGAAAAACAATCTCACTACCCGGTTGGATCATTACGTATATCATCTTTACTCTTTTAAAAAGTCGTGTTATTCGATCTACTTTTCTCCAGAGAATTTCTGGAAATACTATAATTTTGTGACTTGATATTCCCTGAATTTTCCATGATATATTTTTTTCAAATTCCCTGAGTTCTTAGTATAGTGGAACATGTAAATAATACGCAATGACATTTCTTTTAATCCCACCACCACCCAGTTCAAGCATCTTGTACAATTCTTTAAAATATAGGATTTTAACACATTGAGAATCGAACCCACGACCTCCGCCTTGTCGGGGCAGTGCTTTCACCTACTGTGGACAGCTCCACCTCATAGTTTTCCCTGAGTTTCCCTCATAAATTATAGATTTTCCTGAGTATTCCAGGTTTTCCAGGGTGGTAGACACCCTGTATTTTTCCTTCTAGGAATCCCTTGCGCACCTATTCCACAATTCTGAAATACGCGTTTTTCGACAGAAAATGTTTGAATTCTTTGACACAAACATGCCGCATTGAGTTCTTTTGTTCGTTCCCCTATACTTTCGACAGCCTGTAGCTCCAAAATGGGGTAATTTTCCGCCCCGTGGACAAGGCTCCCTCCCTTGCTTTTTCACGTACCAGGTGTGTAAATATGAAACCGGAATTTGTGCATAGACGGCGTTAGCTGTCACTATGGTTACCGTAAAACTGCGTCCTTGGCGCCACTTGCTTGTTTTGACTTCTGATAACGATTTGCAACTCACAACCAGACAAGTTTCATGTCATAGTGTAGTGTTTAATAGCATTGAACATGGCGCAATTTGTACCTACAAACTACGATGTGCGGACAGCATTGATTTTTTGTTACCATTTGAAGAAAACTGCTGCAGAATCGCATCGCATGCTTGTCGAAGCGTACGGTGATCATGCTCTTGGTAAGTCACAGTGCTATGAGTGGTTTACAAAATTTAAAAGTAGCGATTTTGACCTGAGAAACGAAGAACGTGGAAGACCACCGAAAAAGTTTGCAAACAGCGAATTGCAAGCTTTGTTGGATGAGGATGACGCTCAAACGCAACAATAACTCGCGGATCAATTAAATACACGAGAAGCAGTCTTCATACGTTTAAAAGCCATGGGCAAGATTCAGAAGGTGGGCAAATGGGTTCCACATACATTGACTGAACGACAACAGGAAAACTGAAAAACCACTTGCGAAATTCTGCTTGCCAGGTACAAAAGAAAATCATTTCTCCATCGAATTGTGACTGGTGACGAAAAGTGGATCTATTTCGAGAATCCTAAGCGTAAAAGATCATGGGTAACTCCAGGAGAACCGGCGACATCAACTGCAAGACCAAATCGCTATGGACGGAAGACATTGCTTCGTGTTTGGTGGGATCAGAAGGGAGTGTTCTATTATGAACTGCTGAAACCTGGCGAAACCGTTAATACCCAACGTTACCGACAACAAATGATCGATTTGCATCAAGCTTTGCGTGAAAAACGACCAGAATATGACCAAAGACAACATAAAGTGATTGTGCTTCACGATAATGCACCCTCCCATACAGCAAAACCGGTCAAGCAAACGACTGCGACATTTGGCTGGGAAATCCTTCCGCATGCGGCTTACTCACCAGACTTGGCGCCTTCCGATTTTAACTTATTTGTGTATCCATGGGACACGAAAATGGCTTGATGACTGGTTTGCAGCACAAGAGGCACAATTTTTTTTTGGTCTGGCATCCACACATTGCCGGAACGATGGCAGAAATGTATTGCTAGATATGGCCAATACTTCGAATAAAATAATTCTTAGCATTGTCATCCAATCACTGTGTCTTTTCTGTACATAAATTCCGGTTTCATATTTACGCACCTGGTAGTTTCGACAGTCTGTAGCTCCAAAATGGAGTAGATTTTCCGCCCCGTGGACAAGGCTCCCTCGCTTGTTTTTTTTACGCACTACATCCCATGGAGTTTGTCGGTGCATTACTTTACCACCATGTCTGTGACACTGTCCAAAGTAGTCGTGTGATGTTCCTCGGCAACATATGTTCCTATATATACTCGACTTACCTTCCCCTCTGTAAATATAACTCATGTGCCCGTTAAATCTGGACATTGGCGTCTGTCCTTTCGTTCCGTAACTGTTAATTCTCAGAGGAAAAAAAGAGGTGCCTCGAACTATCTTTTTGAGGGAAACCACAGGGTCAAATGTTTAGGAGACGGTAAATTGAGTCAGTAGGGACGGATACAACATTTTTTGCTGTACGACAACGTAAATGTGCAAACCTGCTAAGTTCACAAAAAAAATATATATTATTGGTAAGACCACGAAGACGTAATGTATGGGTATAGCTTACTCCACTGCTAATCTTTTTCACCCTTAAATTCTTTTTTGTTTCAAAAGAAAAAATCCAATTTACCAAACAATCAACTAGGGACCCGTTTCACCTGAATTCAGGCAGTGATTAAGTTGTAGGTTTTCATTATTATTTCTCTGTGAGCTCTTTATTGTTTTGTTTTTCTTTATTTTCCCGCAAAAAATCTCTGTCGAGATGTTCCTTTTTAAATTCATTGTTGATGACTCTTAAAGCTGAAAACCTGGTAAGCTATTCTACTTTTGACATTATTTGTGTATAGTTTTGTGATCTCAAAAGATTACTCCCATATAGTTTTTCTGAGAAAATGGCGCCCAAATATGGCGAACTTTACAAAAACAACCAATTGTCGTTACAGCGACAGTAACAGCCCAAACCTTTTTAAGGTATTATTGCAATAAAGTACCACCAAATGGTTACTCAAAGACGGAAGGGTATTAAGGATAATCCAAGGCAACGTTCTCCAACAAAAGATGGCAGCACTACCTCCGTATATGTATTTTCACTGTTACACGAAATTTCAATGCTGCTCCTACAAATTCAAGCCTAGAGAGTTCAAACATTCAGGGAAGAAAGTTCATAACCAATTCAAGAGAATGATTGATGCCGATTTTTTATTTTAGTTTTTATTCATTGTTGAAAGAGCTTTATTGTTATAGGTTTCGATATTCACAACAACAATGAAGCGATTTTAACAATGAAGAAAAACGAAAATAAAAAATCGGCATCGATCATGCACTTGAATTTATACAAGAAGCAAGGAAATTTCGTGCAACGACGAGAACACATTAGACA
Organism: Lepisma saccharinum; assembly: GCA_022664845.1. NCBI lineage: Eukaryota > Metazoa > Arthropoda > Insecta > Zygentoma > Lepismatidae > Lepisma > Lepisma saccharinum. Next base: position 28,942 of record JAGDQP010023363.1, read on the forward strand.
TATACGGAGATAGTACTGCCATCTTTTGTTGAAGATCGCTGCTTTAGATTATCCTTAAACATAGCAGAAATATTGAATATTTTCGACTTTCTTTCTTCAAAGCTGTCAGAATTTCCGTACAAACGACATGAGAGAAATTCTTTACCTTCACAAACTACACACAAATATCTATCATATATAAATCACAGCCATATTCAATCCACTAGTGGATGAGGCCTCTCCCCGAAGGGAGGAGTTGGTCTACTGCTCCCACGCTGACCAGACGGGTTGGGAGAGGAGAGCCGAAGCTCTCACTGTGCTCGCCACTGTCTTTTATTCACAT
>JAGDQP010023364.1:0-12172 GCA_022664845.1 Lepisma saccharinum
TGTTCTGTAGTATTTTTAATGTAGTAATTACTACGGAATGTATTGATTTTATCTTAAGTACGCATGTTATTTACCCCACTTTCACGAGCGCCATCAACTGACTCAATACTTCAGCCTGGGATAAATTTAGGTAACCTACACAATAAGAGTATGCTTAGATTACTAAGAGATGCTTGCATGGAAGGTATAGCAAGTGTCGTGGTAAAGTGTGGAATGAATGTGAACGTAAGAGAAATTAAAGTGATGATATTTGGAAAGTAGGATGGGAATAGTGAATATAATGTTGATAGGAAAGGAACATAAACAATTATTAGGATTATATAAGTGTTTAGTTATTTAGAGAGGAAATAGCAAGCAGAATAGGTGAAGCTACAGCAGACGAGATCTCAAGGAAGCTGAAGAAAAGGTTTGGTAACTGTTTTGTATAGAGTATGGTCTGTACGGTTAAGATAAGTAGACAATATGGAGTAAAGGAGCTTTCTGCTTCCTGGCATGCTTTGAAAAAATGTGGTTATGGAATAGAATGGTGAAGATGAAATGGGAGAATAAGGTAATAAGGAAGATTGAAGCTGATAGAACAGAGTCATTATGAGAGCCATAGTAGAAAGGAATATATGTTGGATTTGTCAGATCCTACGAAAAGACTGTGTACAGAGAATACTTGTAGAGCGGAACATTGAAAGAAAAATATGTTTAGAATGTTGATGAATGTGGGAAGAAAATAACTTATCAGCAGATGAAGAAACAGGTACAATTAGGGAGTGTTGGAGACTATAAGGCCTTCCAGTTTGTAATGGTTAATAGCGGTAGTTTGTTTCCACTATTCATTATTTTTCGTGAATGTTTGAATGTTAATGGGAAACTGGCAAAAAAACATTAATCAACATTCTTGGGTTGAAATCTCAAATATTCCACCCCATATATTTTTTCGTCATGGTGGTGATGATATGTTTCTATTCCTAACCTTGATATTGTTCCATTCACAAGATATGAGGAAACAGAAACCCGAAATAGGTTTATAAAAAGAGGGAAGTTTCCCAGGACTTGAGTACAACTATCTTTAATTAAAGTTAAAGAAGATTGAATGCTGCTTTCGAGAAACATTGTCACTGGAAAATTCGATAGCTCTTTGTTAGTAAATGAGAAAATTAATTCTTCAAGAACACTTCCAGATACTTCTGTTGTTGTTTAATGAGTAAATAACTTCTCACCATGCGATGAAACTGGTAATCAGAAAAGAACAAATTTTCTGCACACTTAGGTAACTTGAATGAATCACTTCAAAGATTATTAAGTGAAATAACACCCATGCTATTAAAGACATATTTCTCAAGTTAGGTACGTGACCCATACAATTAAACACTGAATATCTAAGACACATTCAACCGACTCACTTTCAAATTATAGTGTCACTTCCCTGTTATTTTATATAACACACTCGTTGTACCTTGCTCATATTATTCGTATTACATATTGAAAACTCAACATATTAACAAAACCTTTGGCTTTTTAACTGAACCCTTCGTAACTGACAAAATTTTACTCTCATGTTCAACTAACAACATCCACATGTTCCGCTAACCACACTTGGATTCCAAGTACTGGCAATCCCAGTTCGGTTGTCCAACCCGCGAAAAATTGCACGTTTTTCCCAGGAGAACCAATACAAAGGGAGTGACGTGTGAACAAGTTAAAAAATAAGTCTAAGTAATATACAAGGGTTCGGCAACCAGCCGCCATATTGTATCCATTTAGAAAATATAAATCTGGCAAGTTGGACCTGTCTTAGAACATATCCACTGAAGATAAAAAGGAAAGCATGCTCTGGATAATTAATACGGGGAAGTCAGAAGGTAGACAGGAGTGCTACAGATAGACACAACTAATAATGAGGTGAGTAATATTTAATTTAGCTATACTACATTGTTTCTACATCAAGTTGATAATGACGTTGAAGACTCTGATTAGTTCCTGGAACCACGTAGTCTTTAAGTTCTTCATACATGATGGTCATCATAGGGTTAACGCCTTGTCCACATTTGTTCTGCCAGTCATCCAAATCAATAGCCCAGTTCATGCCTCCAAGGTAACCCTTTTCTTTCACAAACTGCATTTTCAATCGAAGACTGTCGGGATCTTCGTAGCCAATCCATTGGTCATCTGCGTCAGAAGGAAAGCATTAGTAGAGTGAAAGAAACGTCCAAGTATTTTGAAAATACTGTTTCTCTAGGTCAACAGTTTCCAAACTTTATCATACCTGCTGAATACCCCTTTGTAATACAATTCTAATTTAAATATTAATTTCTTAATGGAACAGAGGTAAGTTAAGTTAGATTTTGGAGCATGTCTTTATAAGTTTAACATCAAAATACAAAGATATATATACTCAGATTCATAGAAAGTGACCCTCTTTAAATTTTTCAAGAACCAAAAGGTAGAAGAATGTGCAATACTTTTCTTAGCTGTGATTACTTTAATATTTGTATGCTGTGAAAATATTCTGACATTTAGTATTTTCTCAAGGACATTTTCTGTTAATCAAAGTGTACAATAACAAATTATCCGTGTTCATTTCCGTTCTAGGCATTACTTTTTCTCGCTTTCAGCTACAAATTCGCATATACTTAAAAAAAAACAGCTGCAGTGAAATTGCTATATTTGCCTAACTTTGCTTTGACACCTTGGTGACTTAAAGGCTGACGCGCACACCGACTCAATAGAGTGAAACGAGCGAAGCATGTACAAATATATATATAGTACAGCAATAAAGCAATATTAGACAAAATCACTGCTCTGCTGTAACATGTTTTTCTGGTATGTGGATAGCCTAATGAGTAATCACAGAGAGTGAGTCACTTACGGTACAGGATTTGTCTCACAGTATATTGCAACGTATTAAGTTATTATAGATATTAAATATCAGCAGCGGCTGGTAGTTGCTCTTTCTGGGTGTTGCATAGACCTAGAGTAGGCAGTGCGTCAAACTGATCACGTTTTAAGTCTGGATCGGTGACTTGTGGATCAACCTTACATGACGCACCACACACCATGATTCGCTCTTGACCCACTATCTACTGCAACCTACCTTATCCTGGACCACATTCACTGCACTATCGAAGTAATCTGCAAATTTCGTGAACGCAAAATACCGCGCTTGACTGGTATAAATTATATAAAAATGTTAGGTGGGTCCACGGAACGAATAACTGAGCCCCTCCTGCCACTACAGGATATTCTGAATTTACCTCTCGCCCCAATAATTCGAAAATTGTTCCTGTGCGAGTAAACTTTATCAAAGGTATGATGCAACCTACTGTTTTTCATGTTGCCACTGTATTCCAACAATATTTCGATGATCATCTGTGTGGTTGTGATCGCAATCTTTCTTCATGTAAGAAGCTGATGACTTATGAATGGCCTCGACATGTTTCTGTCTTTGTATTCTATTTTCGAAAATAGTTTCCTTGTTGTCCAACAGATGGCTTTTTCCTTTACAGAGATCATGCAAAACATGGTTCTGTATTTGCATTTTTCAATCAAAATATACGCTTTTGGTTTTAAATATTCCTTTTAACCTAATAATTTTCCATCATTTTCAAAAATACCATCAACCGTATTCAGAAACGGTTTTTTTAAGTGACTAGCACTGTACTAAGAAGTGATTACCACACTTTTAACATTGGTAACCACTCATCATTCCAGCGTTAGTTACTCCAAAAGACGTTTCTCAATACGACTGTATATGTTTACACTTTACAATAGCGCAAGTTTCTTACGTGGTTATGTATGCACAAATTAGTATTTCTCGTGGACCAAATGTATTTGGCATCCTTGCTTTAAATAGAAACTGCTGTGTTTTGTCTGTTGAGAGTGGGTCATGGCTCACGTTTTCATTGACCTACGTCATCCCAGGTGTTGTACTATTAAAGGTTAAGTTAGTTAGTTGATCAGTGACTCGTATATTCGTTCATGACTCTACAAGACCAAATAAGAGGTAGCAAAAACAATGGGTTTCTAACTTCACAAACACAAATAGCCAACCATTATTATTATAAACATTCCTCATGAAAATTCTATTCAGATGTCTTCTTGATGTTGTAATGGTCTGAAAAATATTTAGGTTTTATACAATGATCTCCCAAGTTGCTTAACTTAAATTTATCATCATGACAAAGCTCGTTCTTCGTAGCTTATGCACAGAACTCATTATGGAAGAGAATGGGTATATGTTGATACAAATACACAGTTTCATAATGAATCTGCAGTAGTTTCTGCTAGGTGCAGCATTTTCCTGTCCTCAAAGTAAGTGACGTGTTTAATATTCCCGTTTTATCTGCAGGGTTGAGTATGTAGTAGCAACAGGCTACTGTATGACTTAATTAGTATGACTGTTTCATCCAAGAAAAAATACCGAGATACCTGCTTCGTCATTTAATATAAGACGGTAGGATGCGCGAAAGCTCACCAATATACAAAAGCGCTCCCCATTCACAATATTTCACGAACGTACATAGTAGATACATTACAAGACGTATTTATTATTGGATGACTTCAGGAGCGCTGTTATGTTTGCCTCACCTGGTACTATAATTGATTTTTGTAGTTCTATCAAAATTATCCCAAAATGACTCAGATCCCTCTTCTAGTAACTGTTCCTCTATTCTTCTATGTATCTGATCAAACTCTGTATTGTCTAATCCTACCTCAGTAATACAGCCTTAGAAAGAAACAACCACCGGCTCCTACTGTATGATCTATACTTACTGAGTTCTTCCAATTAGTTTGCTTATGTGGTACTTCTATTATTAACTTAGAAAACAATGTAAATGGGTATTTTAGTCCTATCTGATAACATACCACTCCTCGAATGATGTCGAATGCTGTGCAAAGTGGTGAGATACTTACCTTTATACATGTAAGGTACTTTTCCTACGTCATCATAGCCTCTAACCCAGCCATCATCACTCTGAAGGTATAAGCACAACTGGAAAGATGACAAAAATTATGTTCATTTCATCACCTAATATGGCAATCGTTGCACACGCAAGTGCTAATACTATCTCAATCTAACTGTAATGGTTGCGCCAGAAACTCTCAAATTATCAAACAGGCAGCCAAGCCTTTAAATATTTACATTTAAAAAGAAATATAGAAACCTTGCAGAACTACATAGGTACATCCTTCAATTTTTCCTTTTTACTCATACCTCACCCGTGAAACTGAATATCCTGGCAGACTTCGTAATCAAATTGTCGACTCTTTGTCCCAGAATGTAAGCATAGTTCTTGTTGGTTCGGCACTAAAAGGAGTCTAATATTCAGAGTAGATCTAAACTATGGAAGTAAACTTCGAGAGATGATTTATCATATTGAAATTTGAGAAGAAAATTCAATTGAAGGAACGTAAAAGAAATGAATAGTTTCGGGGATAAAAGCATGAAAATCCGACACTGTATTGTCAAGAATTATGTAATATCTTGATAGACAATGAGTTAAAGCGTATCCCCTTAGCAAATCAGAATTTAAGTTGTATGTAAACAAAAAAATGTATTTAAGAAACGTCCATAATTTAGGGAGTGATACAGCGGGATTACTCTCTCAGCTTATTCTTCAATATAGACGTCTCTCAGACACATTTGTTGTTTACAAACAACTTTAATTCTGATTTTCTAAGAGGATACCCCTTACGTCATTGTTTATCAAGATATTGCGTCATATTTGACGATACTGCGTCAGAGTTCCGTGTTTCTATCGCTGAATCTATTAATTTCCTTCACATTCCTTCAAGGTTACTTTTTCCCCTCATGATTCCACATGTGAAACCAGATCTACTGAAGTATACAGATCCAGGACTAGTAGGAATTAATGTGATGAAACCAGAAATCTGATTGCTAGCAGAAATGTTGACATTGGTTTTGCTAGGGAAAAGAGGAACCCGGATCAAATAACATCACAAACTGGAATCCTTCCATACCTGCAGCTCCATCCTTACTTCTACAATGACAAATCTTCAGTAAAGAAGTCCTTTGAAATAGAAAGTTGTTAAAGAGGACAGTCTTCTGCGCTCCTCTGTGGGTAGACCCAATAACTGATTAATGTTTACCTCAGCAGAGGCTCAGGAGAACATTATTATTGAACAACGACCGATGTGTTTAGTCGAATCGGCCTGAGCCAAACATTCCTAAATACTATAAATGAATTCAGTTCCAAGTAGAGTCTACTTGTTTGCAGGTTGCCTAAGTGATTTGATTGCGATTACACAATTGCAATAGCTACCTTCGTATAGTAGGAGAAGCTGTTCTATCATGTAATACATTTTACGTTGCCCAAATTATATTTTAAGGACATTTATTTATCCAATTTCATTGTCCGTACTCTTAAACTTTGAAGATTTCTCAATTAAACTGCTTCAATATTTGGCTTCTGCTTTCTTTCTTTTAAGGTATTTTTTTATTCTTTAAATATGCCAGCTAAGTATTTCATGGTACATGTGCTAACGTATCTTAGAACACATCCTCTTGTACCTTGAAACATGCACGCATAATAGGACAAATCAACTCACAATTATGTGTTTTGGGAATTATTTTATTAATTTAATCTCTATTTGTGAAGTGTAAATGTGTGTGATCCTTTATGAAAGAACTTAAAAAATAACTAAAGACATGATAAAAATAAACATTCAAGGAACCATCAACAGGCCTAATGGAAGCCTAGATGTGTATTAATTTGTTGGGTTTTGTTCTGCTTATGTTTTTCGGTGCCCTGCGCTCCTTATCTTTCTTCAGTTCTTCAAGGTACATGTTCCAAGGTACAAGATGTTCGTCTGTTTCATGATAGAAGAGGCTGTACGAAATCACTAACATGATGGCATACTGAACATGTTACATACAGATTGGTAATTTGTGTCATAGAAAAACTTATTTAATTCTCTTGTATAACGGTTACCATTACACATGAAATAAAACAGCTACGGTAACAACGCTATAAAACAATTCTGAAAGCAGTTACTTTTAAGTATCAAAAATATTGTCTTTAATTAAGTCAATACACAGCCACCTGAATGCAATAAAACCACGAGGCTCCTGCTTGGAAACATGGACAAACAACGTAGTATACTCAGTATCCACTATATAGCACAGTGAGTCAGAAACATAAAGACTGTTCCAAGGTACGCTGTGCTGAAGGTACGACAATTTCCCCTACTGTATGACTTCTAATACCTTCTCATAGAACCGTTTATACGACTTTTAATACACTCTCGTAGAACAGTTTTATGACTTAATACCTTGATAGTCAAATATCCCTTAATATCCGATGGTTAATACAGATAATAGGTTCTACAGCAAAGAAGACTAACGACTTAGGTCCTTTGCGAAAGGAAGAAAAAGATTCCAACATCGTAGATCAAGAGGAAAATTCATCCTACACAATTTTCACATCGTTAATCGTTTCTTTGACTGTTGTCGATTCACACAAAAAAATCACTGCTATTTTCTTCCAATTCAAATATGTTCCGATTACATTATTGACCAATCCATTCGGTATGTCCGGATCTATACTGGCTGCTGGAATTATTTTTCATAATTGGACTCTACGGCCTGGTGATCTAGAGCGCAATACAGCTTTTCATATAAAGAAAATGTATATCAAATAACGGCATTAGCCAATAAATGCTTACCTCAGGATAAGAGCCACCCAAGCTCCCTCCACCAACAATTGGTGCTCCTAGATCATGCTTCGATGGATCCTGAAGAACATAGCTCTTTCCGTAGTAAGGTGCTCCAACAACAAGCTTCTCTGCTGGACAACCACGTTCTTCCCACAACGCCAGACCATCATTCTGGAAGAAATAGTGAAGAGAAATATTACAAACAATATTTGTGCTAACTATTGAATTTCAAAGCTTGCTAATACACCTTCTCCTTTAGAAATAACGTGAAAAAAAATTGTTCACATCCATTCATAGTATCTGTAGGGGTAAAAATGGTTTGCTTTTGTTCAAGAAGAGGATCGAATTACCTTGTCTCTATTGCTAATTTGTCGTTCAGTTGTTTGTTCTACTGGAATAAACATTACTTAGCTACTAATAGTTTCATTAAGTGGTTACGAAGATACTTATAATAGACAGGGTTTATTTACTTTGTTGTGCGGAAAAGTGTAAATAATATGTGTATTTTTCGGTAGAACGGTTGTTCTACTACAACAGTCTAATTTAGCTAATAGAATAATTACATTTTCTTACCTCTTATAATTCTTCTAAAATTATAATGAGGGTAAAGTGGAAGGGAGCTTCTCAGTTAAAACCACCGCTAAACATTTAGTTCAGCGTTGCAACATGTAATATGTCATTGTGGTTTATGAATCCAACATTCCTGGACTCTTATGCCCGATTACAAAGACGTACACCTAGGATAGACCATGGTTTAGGCTAAGCTGGTACATTCGAAAATTGATGATTAAGTCTAAGTCAAACTTAGCCTCCGTCTTTGGAATCGGCTCTTAGTCTTAGGTGCCAATTGATTTCCTTAGGTGTGTCCTTTTCTAAATTTAAACTGTAATATGGTATACGCTTTGCCTATATGTAAATATCTCCACTGTATAGGGTCATTTAGCTTCACTTGATGTTACATTTAGCACACACCCTAAAAAGAAATCCCAAATCTCATTTCTTTTACCTATATGTACGAAGTGCCTCCATAATTTGCTTAATAAGGGCAATATCAACACCTATGTTAGTTGAGTTACTCATGTTTTACAAATAACGGTATTGGATTTCGTCAATATTATATGTTTAATGCAAGGAGTGAAGTTTCTTCACATGTACTAGAAATAACATCACAGCAATAACCTTCGTCCGATTTCCTCATGTCAATTTGCCACCTCCCGTAGAGATTAGAGGAAACTATTTCCTCAACTTTTTTTAAAGCAATTTATTAAACTTTGGCGTAGAGTATCTTGAAATAATGTGGGTTTATGTTGGACATTCTATTTTATGGTTGCTTGATAGTGAGGTCTCAAACACGCAACGAATATAGTTAGTAACATAATGTAAGCTGTTATTGAAGATTTCTTCCGCACAATAAATATTCAACAAAACGAACTGCGAATGGAAGCGGATGAAAACGTATTTGATATTTGCATTACAACCTGAAATATTTTAAAGGGAAAAGTGGAGTAACAGTGAGCACTTAATTTTGACTCCACATATCTTCCAGTACAGAAACATCGTAAGATTTGTACTAACAAACTTCAAACACTCTTTTAGTTCTTCCATGTATATCAATAATTTGAATAAATTTAGTGTTTCCCTTCAAATGGTGGCAAAAGCATGTATTTTTCTACCTCTCGTGGAGTAAAAATTAAAATTGTAACAGGTATGGAACAAATAGTTTAGAAAGTATTTTCTTTTTTCTAAATTAGGTGGAATACAAATTAATAAACACAACATAAGTGTTTAATTCCCATAATAGAACCCCGAGAAAACCCACGCACTACCACAAAGCCTTCATAGCTTAAGCAGGAATCGAACTTACGACCGAAAGCACCAGAGGTGAACGGTCTTCCAGTGTGCGTGGGAAAACGGTAACAGTACGAAAATTTTCTATCACACATTGCGTGCAATCGCAAATTTGATGGCCTTCAGTGCAGGGATTTACCCACTCCTGCACTACAGTCTTTGTAATCCCGATAATTGTTAAATGTTGCACACTGTGTGAATGCTTAACATTAAACCAGTTGCTGTTATCATTTAATCGCCTTAAAGATAAACAGTTATTCTCATTAAATATTTACTTTATACACGGTCATATTTAGCTGATGGTTTTTAATACGGTATTTCTGTTCTGTTGGTAACACTGAAGTCCTTGACTGACGTCATGGGTACCACCATGTGTATGATGGTCAGTTTAGTTAGCTATGAAGCTTTGGTTGGTTTGAGAGCATGACCCTGCAATAGAGCTGTTTCTCAAACCACAGTCAATTACAGCCACCCAACGGTTCTTGATGGCGTAAAGAAAGACCCCATGAACTTCACCAGACGTCATTCCAAAGCGCGAAAATGTTGTCTCCATCAGATAGTCCAAAAGTGACTATCCGGTGTGCTGTTATCATCTTCCTCCATTATTGGGCCGTAATTCTTTCAAGATAACAATGACAGGTCACAAGATAACAATGCAGAAATCCACATTAATATTATCAATGAATTCTTTGTCCCTAAATCGTTAACCTGAACGACGTACGGTTTTCCGAAGACAGTTCGGAAGCAATACAGCTTTCTTGAGTATCTCCGTTCATCTCAACTGCTTCCAGGACGCATTTTGTCCAATATGGCGATCTGAATTGGCCTCCATCATCTCCAAACCTTAGCCCTCCTGACTTTCTCCTCTGGTGACATTTGAAAGAAATCGTTTACCGGACAAAACCAGCAACCATAGACGACTTGAAGCAACAATACACAAACATCGATACAGAAATTAAGAGAATTAGGCAGGACGTGTTGTTGTGTGTGATGTTAAATTTTAGTAAAAGACTCCGATGTTGAGTAACGTCATAAGGTTAGCACCAGTTTTTGGGTAGTATCATCTTGTATTTGATTTGAACTCCAAGAGAATTACCGAGCCGCAGAAACTCAGTGGTAGAGCATTGGCGTATCATTCGGGAGGTCGTGGGTTCGATTCCAGCAGCCGACCATCCTGACTGAGGTTTCTCCAGGATTTTTCCCTAGTCACACCAGGCAAATACCGAGATGACACTTTGAACATAAGCTCTGGCTGACACCTTCCCGAATCTCTTCGTCTCCCCTATCTCGGCTTAGATGTCTAAAAGGCCATAAATAAAATTCAAATGAAATCAAATTCAAGAGATGTATCAGTTTGTACTTGAATAAATTTGTGTCTGAATTAATCTCCAAGAAGTACAGAATTTATTCCATGTAAAAGAAACTATTTAGCCCAACGTGTTCGTTTCTTACAGGACTTTTAAAACCTTCAGCTAATTATACCCATCCCTATACTTTTATACTGTTCACAAGACAGTCATCGTATTTTTCACAGTTACACTTCTGCTTACCACATTAATTTGCAAATATTCTCCAACGTCCAGACCTGGTCGTGCATAGAGTGGGCTCTGTACATCAGCGTAGCCTACCCATGGGCCTCTGAGATCATACGTCATGCAATGTATAACGTCCAGGAGACTGAAAATAATAATAATAATAATAATACGTTTTAAGTGAATATGACCAAAATTTTCATAAACCGGCATAAACATACTTTATTTTATATACCAAGAAATTCTGGCGAGATGTAGATTACAGTGAGAGTTTTAAAACCTGAAAAATTAAAACCACCTGAAAGCACCATTTAAGAGATTAACCTACAAACGCTAAGATTTCAAAGTTTGGTATCATTTTTCTTTATAATAACAGAATTGAGCGTAAATTGGGCATCAGCGTGAATTTGAAATAGTTTGTTTTCAGAATTTTAGTCCGAGTGTGAACTGAAGAGTCCATATCATGAGTATAAGTTAAGTTGGGTTACTTTTAAGAGTACATTTACTAGGCTCCTCATCTATGTGAGAGTTGTAGCTAAAGATATGTAAAAATAGACATATTTGTCTCTCATTGACATAGGTCGTTCAAATTGCACATGTTGATAGAATGACTCTTTCTTTCCAGGAGCTCTACTTTCGCTTCTTTTCATTACAGATAAATAATGGATTCCGAACCGAAGAAACCGTGCCATCCTTGAGTTCTTGACAAATAAGTTGTAGTTTGTTTGACATTGAGACAAGGCTACAGCACGTTTACGAAGTTGGAATGCACATAGATCGATGAAGCAGCGTAAAGTAGGGGAAACCAGTGTTGAGGGCACACCATGTTGTGGAACACCAACTGTGACTATTAACATGAATCACCAGCGAGTGGAGGAACTGATTCAAGCGAACAAACTAGTCAGAATCCGTGAATTTAGAGCACAATTGACCTGTGGTCACAATAAGATGGAAGAAAAATTAGAATATCAGAAAGTGTAGAGAAAATGCTTGCCTCGGAATTTAATGCCCGATCTGAAGGAGAGAATGGAATTCTGTCCTGATCTGATGGAAGCGTTTGAAGCCAATGAAGATATATTTTTTGCCAAGAAACGTATTGATGATGACAACGATTTTATGACACA
>JAGDQP010023364.1:12272-29261 GCA_022664845.1 Lepisma saccharinum
AATGTTATGCCCTCTTTCGCATTATTTTCGCAACAGCCCTTGTATATGCAAACAGGACAAAACAGAATCTAAACCCTGGAAGCACCGCTAAAAGTGACAGATTCCTACAGAAATAGTCAGAGAAGCAATAGAATTAAAATTGCGAGGAAATCAATATTTGCTGAGCTGTTGTAAAATAGAAGAATAAACGAGAAAATATTGTATTGAATCCTGTAAGAAATAAGGTACATATGGCCTACATGAGCATAGAAATTAATTCTCTACTTAACGTTGTCCACAAAACTGTCAACTCTGTATACTGGCTTCTACTTTAAACATATTCTACACACACTACTACTGCAATGAAGATACGTTTCAATTGGCAAACTTCTGAGAGAAACCTTAGTGCATATGTCGTTGAAAATCTTAAATGTCAATTTTCAATGCATGACGTTTAATTTAAAAGACTTATGCTAAAAACGGAAAGTAAAAGGTCTTTTTGAGGGCCAAATCTGAGTATGAAAATTCGGAAAGGTCCTATTAAGGGCAAAAAACATAAATGTCGGATTTAACACGTGAAATTAAGCGTTTTCCGGATTAATGAAGTTTTAGATTTTTTAGACAACCTCTTTTCACGAATATATACCCTTATTCCACATCGCAGTAATTTAGTTATTAAACTTTTTAGATTGGACTTCGTTTATTCAAAATTGAGAAAAAATCTCTAACTGGTTCCGACTAAATTTTGTTCAATTTTGAGCAACAGAAAGTGTTCAAAAATGAGAAAACTTTACTCATACAATGAAGAAATGTTTCATACTTGAGAAAGGTTTTCTTATTTTTTAACACTTTCTGTTGCTCAAAATTGAATAAAATTTAGTCGGATTTAGTCAGTTTGAATTTTTTTCTCAATTTAGAATAAATGTTTTTAACAGTATATATTGCAAGGGTATTTTGTATTTATGCTAATCGAATAAATACATTAAAATTATTTGACTCTTGATTGACGTTATTGGATTCACGACTCCCGTATAGTACTCCAACTAATTACTTTCAAATTAGATCTGTGACTAGGATATAATAAGTATTATTTAGTTACAACAATATATAAATACCGCGACCTATCTTTACCCAAGGGTCATCCGATTATTTAGAGCAGAAACGCAGAAACAATATTCTTCGTGCTTCACTCTTCGCTGCCTTTCCTTTCCTCGCTGAATAGACCACATGGCGGGACTTTTAGTGGGTCAGCCGGATAAACGGGATCTTACTCTTCCCGCTCCTTGCTATTTGCTTTGAATAGAACATATCTTTTGCTTGAATGGACGAGCTTTCAATATTAATATAGGACGAATAACTAGCTAATTAACAAATTTGGGACACGTTTGATCAACTTGATCTGGGGACTGCAAATATTTCAAACAAATATTACTTCAGACAATATATAGAGCCTACTTGGCTTGTTTGAGCATGAGAAAGTATAGCTTTGATTCCCTACACAAACGGACATCAATCGGATTACCTCGTGATTCGCCCTCAGTCTGATTACCGTTAACCACAACTTCAAATACCTAGGCACACTTCAACCAGCATATTCACGGTAATGCTTTACCTCATCGAAGTAGACGCTAATCACATAGCTCTAACTGTATTAAACCTTCGGGTATCAATCCCGGACCCATTAACAAATTATACACGAACATAGTGCAGACCTCGTGGTTTCTTGATGCTAATAAACGATTTACTCGTAGCCAATTTGAACACAAAGAGCACATCACATATTTAGTTACATTTGTCCGTGTTTCGTCCAATTCCAGGGACGCTGTTTCAAAATCATTGATCCTGTGATTTTAACTCAGTCTCCCTGTAGCAAGCCACAAGTGCCTAATTACAGCCACTCTCACTTGAAGTTAGAGTCACTCGACCTATGAAACGAAACGGACTCAGCTCTTTGACCAACTTTTACCTTAAATCCAAGAATCACACATTAACTTATGTAGAAACAAATTGAACGTTAAGCGAGGAATGTTTTAAAATTCGATCTCAACTTTCGCAGGCCTAGCTATTCCATCCGAAAGAGATCTATGAAAAACAATCTTTAGATTTACATATTGTCATCATCGCCGCTACCTCAGAAGAATGTTTTCTGCTCTGGGCAGGTCCCAGAGAGCTTGGCAGTTACTTCTTACATCGTCGGCTGCTGGCCCACACACAAGATAGCGCTTTTAGAGTAAGAATAATAAAATTTGGGAAGTCAGGGTACCCGGATAGTCCCGCCCTGATGTGTAATCGCTCTCCAACTTTTACTAGCGACCTTCGCATGCATGCATGCATGCAACTACATCCTCTGTCGCTGGTGTGGATGCTACGGTTTCTATCTCATGAAGACATTTACCGCGTGTCGGTTTCTGCATAACAGAAGAAAGAAAGCGAAACAAGAAGACAGGAAAGCGTGAGAAGAGTTGTCTTGCTAGAGGGGGAAAACCAGTATATGCAGTGTTGTATATTCTGTAAAAACATCTCATCGGTACTAACTACTGATTACTTTACCTGGTAAACCACGCATGCTTGAAGGGTGGAGAAATCTAGGTAAAAAGTGTACTTAGTCTAATTTTATGTTTGGTGCATCTAATTTGGCAAATGTTGTTTTAGCATGCAAGAATACACTCACACACACATACAGCGCATAGCGCGTGTGCACAAGTGTGGAGAAGGTCTGCACTGCTGATCTGGCTGAAAAGACACTCAAGACTATGGTTATTATTAGATGCGTTTTTTGCGTAACTACTAGACGGGTCTTTTTTTCACACGTACTACCATACAGAAAATGCTTAAATACATCTAAATGTAAGGTGTTTCTCCGGTTTATGGATTTATAACTATTGCATGTAGGAGTCTTTTATGTTTATGATGTATGGAAGTGTTATACAATCCTAGTTCATGTACAAGTGAGTTTTGTGTGTTAGCCGTTGTTAAATAGAACGTTTCTAAGGGGTCTGTGATATGTTCTTTGATTAGCGGTATGCCTATTTGTTGCTGTAGGGGGGCCCGCCGTCTAATGTATCGTGGGCACTTCGTGATTATTTTCAGTGAACTATTCTGAAAAGTTTGTAGCTTGTTGATATGTGATTGGGCAGCATGTCTCCCATGCTGGTAACGCGAATGCCAATATTGGGCGGATTAGTGCATTGTAAAGCATAGAATTTTGTTCTATGTGTAAGTATTGCCTATTTAGTGTGGGTTTTGCTCAAGCCGTCCGGATGCTTTACCCCAATCAGTTGTATTATGTGTTTTTCGAATGTAAGTGTAATTTCCAGGTATTTTGCGGTGTTCGTCCTGGTGATGTCGTTTTGAAATTGTTATAGGTTGATATCAGGTTCTCTCTCCCTACGTGTAAAGTAGACAGCTTCGCTTTTGTTAACATTAATTTTGATTTTCCATCTAACTAACCAGTGTTCCAATTTACCCAAGTGCATTTGTATGTATTTCCACGCTTGTCTTGGTTTCCAGCTATTTGCATAGATACAAGTGTCATCTGCAAATAGTGCTGCTACCTGTGTGTTGGGTGTTCGAGGAATATCGTGTATGTAAATACTGAATATTTTGGGGCTAAGGAGTGAGTCGTGTGGGACACCTGCCATAATGTTACATGTTGTGGACACCTTCTACTTTAACAAAGAATTTCCTATTTTTAAGAATATAGTATTGTGGCATAGCAATCAGGGATGCCTGTTGTGATAAGTTTGTATAATAAGTCTTTAATGCAAACTCTATCGAATGCTTTTTCCACATCTAGAAAGACACACCCAGTGCCTTTCTTGATGTTGAAATTGTAAATAACATTTTCGATTAATCGCACTAATTGGTGAGTAGTTCTGCCTTTCCCTGAAACCAAATTATTCTTGGAGTAGAATGTATTTTTTCTGTTTAATTACTTTATTTAGTCTGTTCAACAACACTGCTTCTGTAACTTTCGAAAATGTATTGGGTAGACTTATCGGTCTATAGTTTTGAGGAAATTTTGTCTTTACCAGGCATACGCAAGGTTATAATTTTAGCTGTTTTCCATAACTTAGGAAAGTATCCGACTTTCATGATACTATTGATTATGATTTCTAGGTGAATAATTGCCTGATCATGTAGGTTTTTTAAGCAAATGATTTGAATGTCGTCTGGACCGGCTGCTTTGAAAGGTTTGAGTTTTCTAAGAATCTTATTTATCTCACCTTTGTAGGTTTTCTTGTATTTGGTTGTTGGGGCTCTATTAAGAAAATTGGCTACAGCGCGGCGAACCTGTCTATCATGCGCTTCGTCTTCCAGCTCATGGTTCGGTTGGAATGATTTCTCCAATATATCGGCAAAGCAATCCGCTTTATCCAAGTTAGTGTAGACCAGGCTTCTTTCCTTATGTATGGATGGTGTTGGGGTATATTGCTTTGTACGATTCTTAGTTAACTTCCATGCACTATTGTCTTGAAAGTTAATTTTTGCTAATTTGGTGTGGCATTGTTCGCTTGAGGGGTCACATTTTAATACCTGCCGAATCTTGATTCTTCCCGCAAACAGTACATTGTTGACGCGTCCACTTCGGTTAACCAAGGTTTGTTCCGGCTACTACCTAAGCCTCTTTCTCTATTTCAAACACTCGGATGACCCAAAACTAAATAAATCACGTAGGCAAGTACGAAGTAACCCACCAAAATTACAAATAAATCTCAAGGCAAACTAGAAAATATCTAAATACACAATCAAAGTACATACACATAATTGGAACGAATAAAAGGCTGATTTCTGTTAATGATATTCAAACAAGTTATTTTCCATACACAGACAAAAACAAATCATGGGTGGTAATTTAATAATTAAAAATGTTCATTAATAATCATAATTAAGTCAGTCGACATTATTACACAGTGTCACACTATGATAACGAATACAGCAAATAGGCAATATTGGCTCTCCAAACCTTAGTTTATGTCTCAAGATAGTGATGTCCTAGATTACAGTATCGTGTGTTATTTGCTATTTCATGTTTGTGTCCAAGAAGGTTGCATCCTGAATGTTCAGCCACGGTTTGTCATCCTTCATTCATCTCACTCACAAACTTATTTGAAAACTTCTTATGCACAGGAGAATCTTGGGTTCTATTCCAGTTTATAGTAACCGTGGTCCTTGTACTCAAACATTTCATTTAATTTCATTTTCTCCAAGTTTCTTTTCATTGATATTCCTTACGTTACTTTATCTGAGAATCTTTATGGTTGATTAAGGTTATATTATGATAAGTAACATTTGGTTAGCCTGGCAGTACTTACCCTAAACTGGTTTTGTTCCAAAATCTGAACTTTTGCACGAAAGATTTTGATCACTCCTTGAACGAACTTTAAAAAATTGCTGCAAACGATGGACTTTAACCACCCCTTAATCATGGACGTTTATTTGCCCAATTTGAAACTTCTTTATTTACAATTTACTGGCATTGAAAAGTTGAAGGTAAAACAAAATAGAAAATTAAAATTTCTCTTGGAATCAGACCTGCATAACTCCTCAACTGCGTAACCTTCGTCCAAATTCGACTGTGCTACTGGAACTGCAGCTGTTAACTCCCATCCATTACCCACTTGGTCGAAGGCCTCGCGCAGCTCCTGAACAAAGAGCAGGAAATTTTCTTTGTCCTCCGGTCTGCCACCACGAGCAGCATTCCCTGGATATTCCCAGTCCAGGTCCAATCCATCAAAATTGTATTCGTCCAACAAATCTGAAAACATAGGAAACGCTTTCAATAAGCTCACCAAAATCCATAAACATTTTCTAATGCTGTTATATCTAGGTCAAATGGATGACCTTCCTATTATCTTAGCACAGGTATTTCCATACCTTTTCTTCTGTTTTCTGCTTGTTTATCATTCATTATCTACAGCTCAAATTTGTATAGTAATTTAAGAATGGTCAACAAGAAAGTTCTAAGATTTTAAAAATTTAAGTTACTATATTAACTACATCCTTCAACTATGAACTCTGCTCAAGTCCATTTCTTAGTTACATTGCTAAACCGACACGTCTTTCGTCATTATTTCAAGATGTGACGACAGTTATTTGTCACAATGTATTACCATATTTAAGTGCCTTCAACTACAAAACTACGATTTAAAAAAAAAACATAATTAAAATGAATGGTTTTACCTTTCACTGTGAATTATCATCTCCAAAGTTCATTCCCACAGTTCGGAACCACAATACCTAGCTAATTATCTCCAGTTTCTCTCAACACCCTCTGAAAAGTAACTAAATTCAACTCCGAAATGAAAAGTTTTTGAAAAACTTGAGTGTATATGTAATTGAAAATCTTAGTTTATTTCAAAATTGTCCATTTTCAGGGTGTGAAGTTTAGTTTAGAAGAGTTGTGCCAAATACGGAAAGATTCTTTTCAGGACCAAATCTCTAATCATAAGAATACGGAAAGGTCTTTTGAGGGCTAAATCTCTGAGTATGTAAATACAGAAAGCCTTTTGATGACGAAAACTTAGAGTGAGCAATTATGGAAAGGTCCTTTTGAGTAACTAACCTCTGACAAGTGAGTATGAAAATGCGAAAGGTCTTTTTGAGGACAAACCTTCGAGGATATACTTAAGCGTACAATTTATTCTCTGAAGAAAATCAATACTAAGAAAACAAGAATTAATAAACAAACCAAATTGAAAAAAGTTTAGCAAACATGAAAAGAGACCACTGAAACTAAAAGACACCAATTTTCGTTTCAAATAAATATTAGGCTACCTGCAACCTTTCAGTTAGTTATTGGCAAAGGCGTGAGCCCAGATAATGAAACTTGTATGGAAATACAAGCTTCGTCCGTGCTCTACTACTGACAAAAAGAAACTCAGTGAGTTCTAAACTTCAAGGTAAACGAACCAAATGAATAAAGGATGCGCATTGTTCTGTGACGTCAGAGATTTTCGTTGTCCTGCAGATAAAGGAGAACAGGAAACATGGTCTATGAATCTCATATAACTACGGTACATTTTTAACAGATTCTTTATTTACTTGGAGCTTTAAAATTCTATTCAATTCTTCCAGTTCTTAACTGAATGTTTTCAAAATTGGGTTTTAAATTACTACCGTGTACATTTCCACCGCATTGCAACCTTCAAAAGAATGTTTTATCTGGGAGATGTGCATCTTACTTCAGGATGTGTAACAGGGACGTCTGACAACCTTGGATTGAAGAGCTTTAGATACACGGATGAATTTTTTACTTTCTACAATTACCCTCATGGTACTTTTCTATTTAAAATTGGAGGGCGTCTTCCCAAAAAGGGTAGAGTCAACAAACCTTGCGAACAAATAAGCATTTATTAGGCGTCATATGAAATGGCTGGAGTCACTCTAGCTGCAGAACAAAGAAAAGCACACCCGTTACATGATAAATATGCGATTTTCAACATACGGATGATGATAGCACCGTTACTTTATGATACGTTCATTCACCCGAAATAGCGCGTAGCTCCCTTTTGTTGTAATATTTCTCCACTAATATAGTTCCAGGCATTCTTAGACCAATTAGAATTTGCCACTAATTCTTTTAAGAAATTAAACTTCAACTATAACAGGAATACTCAAAATATGTTTCGAACAGTTTAGACACACATTGCAATTCCGTGTAAATCCAATCCCGAAGAGATATAAATTCAATTTTGGCCTAAAAGAACAAAGGCACAACTTGATTGCCTATCTTTAGGCTACTATATATGTTGGTTTGATTTTGCCTGATATTGTTCTCTAAAGAGTCGGGTCAGGTTAGTCTTCATGGGGAGTTTGGCGTCTCAGAACTGTGATTTTAAGGACTCATTAGTTGAACTTACTGACTATACTTTCTATGTAAGTGGCTCGTCGTTCTTTCAGCGATACAAGATCGGAGAACTTCCTGCCGTCTTCTCCCCAACCTCCGAGGGACAAAGTCGCTTTCAATCCTGGCTGTTGCGATTTCAAATCTGTGAATCTTCTATAGCCTCCGGGTGTCCCATCTTGATCAAGGTCTCTCTGAAAATACAGGATAAAAACTGACAATTTATTAGTTCATACACTGCAGTTTACTTGACGTTTTCAGTTCAAAGAACAATCGGCTTGTGTTTTAAATATGTATGCCAGAAATAGTCAACCTTGAAGGTAAGGTGTAATACATCATTTCTTTGTGCATGATAAAGAGCTTTACTTGGGGTAGTGTGTAGTATTATCCTAGATTACCAGCTCGTAGTTAATTTCCAATCAGCAATATTTCTGATTAACAAGAATTGTATCTAAAAACTCTTTCGAAGTATCTCTAATTTCTTGCCCAGGTTAGGTTGGGTTAAATAAAGATGTATTATTAGGTAAGGCTATGTTTATTAAGTTTATTTATCCAATATCATTGCCCAATGATTAACATCGCAGACTTCATATCGGCACTACAGTACGCGGGATCAACTCCTCCTGGGTGCCATCCTGGCTGAGATTTTTCTGTTTTTTTCCTGTCTCGACAGTACCTCCAGCAAGTCCTACCACACGATTTCCTTTCACGAAAGAGTATTCACCGACTCTCAGACGTGAACGCCTTCGGCCATAGATGTCTGTATCACTCCAATTATTTGCACTCAATGTTAGATTAATGATAACTGGAAATTGAGCATTCCTTTAGCTTAGCAGATCCCTTTCCGTTCATGAACACAATACAAATTTAACAAACCGATACTAGTGGTTGAATTGAGAAAGCATTTATCAAAGTCTATTTCTCCATATTTATTACAGGTCAGTCCTGATTCATAACTGTCAGAGATAAAGCTGTAAATATAAGTACATGATTCAAACGTCTACGCTTTTGTTTTGTATTTTCCTTAATGAACATCTGTGAGTGTGAGAAAGGTTGATATTGAGTACTAACAAGGAGGAGTAGGGAAGTGACACCACCACATATTGTACATCAATTGAAAGGTCCCATTGAGTATAGTATAATGCCAAAATATTATATAGTCCAAATATATCTAGTAGGAAATATGGCCGCTAGAAGGCCGGGAGGTTTTATGCTCTATTCCGTGTCCTGCTCTACCTACGATCACCCTTCTACGATCACTTCAGCGGCTGTAGCTCGGCGACTAACGGTCACAGCAAAACGAGTGAAATGGTATTTTGTTGTCTAAACCTGCTGCTAGGTGCCCTCCGTAGGTGCAGCGCGCTCCTTAAGCCGGTTGACGCGCTACTTCAAAAGTTAGTTTTTTTAACACACCTCGTATTCCTCGTCGTCCAGCAATTTATATGTATCAAAACTGCCTCAAGTATCAATATGTACAAATAATTGAACAAGTACCGTCACCTATAAAGAAAGCTCCGGCTGCGAAAAGTTATTAGATGCTCACCAACTGCCTTTAATATTGCAAGTATTTATTGCGTACAAATTGTATGTTGCAGAAGGGTTATATAATGGAACAAATCCTGTGAAGGAAGCAAAGTTTAATTAACGAATCTGATAACAAAGAAAGAAATTAATAAAACAAAGAGGTTGAAAATAATATTAACATAAAGAAATATAATATTGATGCATCATTCTTCCTTTAATTTCAAGGAATGAGAATTGCGGTGATGAATGGAAAGCAAATATATTTACAGATCGAAAAAAAAGTCTATCTACAGATGGGTGAAAATATCCTGGCTTTTCTGAACTGTATGAAAACACACCTGATTTTGAAGAGCACTCAAGTCTTGCTTACCTTGTAAAGATTAAATAATGTAACTACCACACATTTCTAATGGAAATGTTAAATAATATAGCAGTTTATACAGTGATATTGCAGTTGATACAGTGATATAGCAGTGGATATTAAATGCAGTTCGCGCGCGTTTCCAGAGACTTTTTGTACCCGAAGCTTTTTATAGGTGGCGCCTGGACTGCATAGAATACATAGAATTAAGAACGGTGGTCGTAAGTAGAGCAGGACTCAAGACAGAGCCTAATAAAACCCTGGCCTTCTGGCGGCCATAACTCGTACTAGATATATTTGGGCAATCTAATATTCTGGCATTATACCATACTCAATAAGACCTTTCAATTGATGTGCAATATGTCGGGGCACTTCCCTACATCTCCTTGTAAGTTGAAAAGTTTGATTTTGACTATTTTCATTTAGAACTCTTCGGGGATTGAGACTAAAAATTTACAGGATCAATGCTTGTCGTATCATAATCCAACTAAATATGAATTATTCAGGTGTCTATACCTCAATTCACTCTGGTAGGGTTTAGACCATACTGCCATTGCTTTGATTTTTTAGAGGAATCACAGAAAAGAATATTTATTTTTAATGCCAATCTATTTAGTGAATAATGCAAAGACATGTTTTATTTTCGAGACTAACGATTTAAATTTCGTGGGAGAGGACCAAGAAGTTGCACAGTATTTCAATACCTTGACAGCTATACTCTTCTATACTGGGAGGAATTATTTTGAAAATCGATTTAGCTAATTTCAGTGATTATCTGACATATATAATATTTTACACTACTGGATACAAAATTACTCTAAACCCTTGTCTAACTTTTGAAATAAAGTTCCTAACTTTTAACTTTCATTCAAAGTATTTGTATGAATTTACCTCTGGATCATTGACGTTGACTTCCCAAGTGACGTTGTTGACTCCACAAAAGGCATAGAGGATGTAGTTGCACAGGTCGATTGGAATGTCACTTACATCATACTTCTCCGAACCTGGTCTGTCCATTGCCCCAGCACCAAAGTAGCACACCCGTCTACCGGGAACTTCTGCTCGTTCAACATGTTCTAGAAGACAAGTTTTGACAATATGGTATTAAAAATGACATCAACAGTTCATATTATAAATCAGGGCATGGGAGACTTAGGAGAGAGAGACTCTGGAAACAATTATTTTAAGGCTAGAAGCTATTCTGTGGTCATTTAAAGCCATTCTGAAATGACTGGGGGAAATTTCCCCATGCCTCCATAAATCCGCCCATGAATCAGGGGTATAATAATAATTTCTCGTGCCTGCTGTAAAGATTAAATTTGGGCCCCTTTCCATCTCAATTCAGGAAATTCAAGAAAATTTGTAGCGGTCAAATCATAGATTTCGGAAATATTTTTGTTTTCTAGGAGACCGGTAGTTTTTCAGTGATCTTCTCAAAAAGATATCTGCCGAAATATTTCGTCTTAAAGTTCATTGATAACTATTGAAGCTGAAAACGTGTATGCTTTATTACTTTCGACAAGTGATAGCAACTAATTAACGTAAAGAAGTTATTTCTTTTTTATGACAAATATTTGTGAACAGTTTATGATATCAAAAGAGTACTCCCGTGTGGTTTGTACAGGATACATAATTTCTGTCAACTTAGAGGAAAAATGGGCAATTCCAATATTTCGAAAATGTTTTACTCCCTTCTGTAACAAAGTACGTACTTGTTCTACCATAGAGTTAGGAAGAAAATAGACAGAACATACATGACGTCACATGAAGTCAAATTAGGTTCATTGGCAGCCATCTTGCGTGGCCCCATTAGAGTCCCTCTATACCGAGTACTGTGAGGAATGACTTTTTCGATAGGAGGATGAGTGCACCTCAGAGAGGTAATACTCGGAAAAGAGGGTCTCTAAATATGGGACCAGTTAATATGGCCGAAATGCCTCGTCCCTTCCGTCTCTTGGCTTCATTCCCCTCTCCAACAAAAAAGCCTAAGGTTCCCTCTATTTATATTCCTAACTCTATGTGTTCTACTTTATCGTAAAATGCCTTTATGATATTGTAACTGTTACTTTCACTGTAACAACAACGGGACGTTGGTTCTTTTTAAAAAGTTCGCCATATTTGTACGCCATTTCCTAGCAAAATAAGTAAATAAATGAAGAAAGAAAGAAATTACTTTTCAGTTCAGTTAAGACACTTTTATTTTCTAAAATTTGACCGAGTTTTATTTTTCACAAGTCATTGGTTTAGAGTGTATGGTTAAACGTTTCATTGAAAACAGTGGTAATCCTGAAAATACCATATTTGAATACCCTTTTTCTAGTAATCGAATTCTAAAAAAAATATTTTGCAGTATACTTGCGAAAATTATGTGCTCGAAGAACTAACCAAGTTTTTAAATAGACCAAGCACTGGTTTAGATTTTATGACTGTTTTCTGCTGAAAGTTGTGTTCGCGAGACACTTAGGAAACTAGTGAATTTGACGGGAGAGGCTGCCTTATCCATCAATAATTCCTCTCCTCTCCCGTAAAATTCAGTAGGTTCCGAAGTGTGTTCCCAACTATTTTTTTTATTTTACTTTGTCAGTTTTTCACACTTATTGATTCACTCAACTGAATCAATTGGTTTCAATTAACTAAAAAGAGGAACAGATTTTCATTTGATGAATTAACTTCTGCATGTTTTGTTTGGTGATGGATCAAAGAGTCCAAAACAGGGATGAATGTTTCTACATGAACATTTTACTTTTGCTTAGAACATTTTCTTGTTTTCATCCATCAATTTGTATACTTCTCTTTTGTCCCCGTTTCTTGACATCACTGTAATCTAAATGTAGATACCTACTCTTGGCTTTCAATTCATTTCGCTAATTGATTTTTTGTATCCAGGACAAACGAATTCAGAGACTCCAAAAGCTTCAAGGTAAAAAAGTATGTCTACATTTCCGATTGTAAGAATGCTGGTCCAAAGTGCTATCCAAAAGATCGATTTCCACGTTAGTCATTATCTTCATCAGTTCTATTGTCTCCACCCTTATGTTCAATTTATGACCAGTGCCGTAAGGCAGAATTACGTTTATTTCAGTTATCTCTCATAATGTTGTTGATCGTAATATTGTAACTTGATCTTTCTGGTTTTCTTTTTGTTATAGCTGCTTATTTAAAATAAAAATATATTTCTACATGATTATTCTTGTCATCATCACGCATTATTCTAAGAGGCTCTCTCTTGTTTCTTTTTTTTATGTATAAACATTACGCTGTCAAAGACTGGCTTCATAGAATGAAGTATTGGTATTCAAGTCTGGTTTACGGACAGGTAAACGATATATGGAATGTTTCTAATCTTGTGTAATTCAGGTAGCACGGAATCACGATACATACCACAAGTTACGACTAGGAAACTACAATTCAATGTACGTCATCGTGTGTTTTCTTACGAAACGAAGTCCTTTTCTCATTCTTACAAATGAATCAGACAGGCCTTCTGTAATAAAAGTCTGTATCTGTTATCCTAATGGCTATTCTACATTGTATATGTTAAGGTTTACACAATGATGTACTATATCTATTACTTTCTTTATAAAGTCAACAGGCAACGACTTCTGCAATGTTGTCTACACCGTGAACACCATTGGTTAGTTATCTACCTAGACAGCATTTAACCCTTCTTGGGCCTGTTCCACGAAAGTACTTGTCAATTTCCAGAGGACTGTCTCAAGAGTCAAGACTGTCTCAAGAGTCAAGAGCCCACAATCTTTATATATACTGTCGTTTGGTTGCCTAGTTTAGGGTGTCAAAAGTTTATTAACAATTGAATACTGTCTAATATAATCACACTACTTGCACAAATGATAGAAACGTGGCTGAATAACAACAAGGGTTCGTCGCAGGATGTTAGCGGTCTTGAGATAGTCTTCCGGAAATGTAAACTGACGAGTGAAAACTTGGCAAGTACTTTCGTGAAACAGGCCATTGGTTGCCACATTCTTAAGGTGCACCATTGATGGATACACACTTACCACTAGGAAACCCATAGACTTCGTATATCTGTAGAAGAATTGCCAAACCTAAGATGTATTTTACAGTTATCATTGTCTTGATCTGCCTGAAAGAAGAGAAAATATATTTTATTGTTTTACTACACTTGGAAGTCAAACACTGCTAAAGAAACAGGCACTTAAATCTGTAGCAAAGCGTAGGGCGGATCCTCTGATAACGTACTGAAAAACATATAGTGCACACGTAGTCCCATCAAATTTTAAGAGATAAGATAAATCGGGAACATTCTTCTATATGCTTTCCTTTAGACGTTGAGTGTATATAGTACAATAATACCGTTGTGACGTCATCCCACTCTTTTGTGAGAGCCCAACACTCAAGTTGGTCGAACAAAATGTGATTACCGGTTCACTTGAAAGTATCATTTTAAAGTATTAACCAATTTCAGTTATATCTTTGTTAATGGTATGCAGAATCCTTCGCCATAACTAAATGTCTAGATGGGCTTTATTCACAACTCTTGGTCAATGTATTTGAGAACAACCATCACGATTTCCGAAATATATGTGTGTAAATCTGAAGTTATTTTTATAATTGCGACTAGAGACAGGATAAGCACCCGTGGCTGAGCCATTCAAGCGCATGCGCATTACTCCATAAAGATGAATATTACTTCCAATCATATGCTTCCACTTGCCCATTTATCGTATTGGTAGCATGTCGGAAATCTAATCCAAGGAACACGGTTTCGAACCCTGGTGTAGTTTTTCAGTTTTTTTTAATGAAAATTACTTTTTTCTTTTTTATATATATAAACGCATTAGGAAATTTAATAAAATTAGTGAACAAACAAATGTGGAGGTTAGGTAAGTCAGGTTCGGTATTTTTTTTATTGCACACGCGATTAATTTGTGTTTTCACAAGGTGCCGTTCCTGTCGCTAGTCACAAGTGTTTTTAAAGCGTATTGATACGACTTACCGTTTGTAATAAAGATACTATTCACAAGTAAGCGCAGAATATTAAAAACAAATATATTAAATAACAGGAAATTAAGAAACATGTAGAGAATATTTCTGATACGAGTGATGTATATATTTTAATGTTAATTTATTGTATTTTGTAAATCTGTAACTACTTTTATATTGCGGAATGTGACTTGAACGCCTCAACCTAGGTTATAAATGTAAGTCATATGTGCTTGCAACTTCACTTATTCTTGGGCATCGGCCCAGACTGCAATAAAATGATCTGCAGGAAAAAGTCTATTTCTTCCAGTGTTTTCTCCTCCTCCCCCACCCACACACTTGTAGATCATCTCCGCCATCTTGGTATGACCTTTCCATTAATTTACATTGAGTTCGTTTTACTCGTCTTGTGTCTCTCAGAAGTAATATTCAGGTTCCGCTTTCTTGGTGATTATTTTGATTCTTGTAGAATGTTGGTTTGTGAAGTTTCCTCAAATATATGAGTATAATATATTATTAATAGTTTACCATATAAATCTCAATATGTCAACGAGAAATTATACTGTTCGTGTGTAAAATATTGCATTTCTATAAAACAGCATGAGTGAAAGAAACGAAACACTAGGCGAAAACGGGAGTTAAAAAATACGCTCCTGAGAAACATCAGACTAGTAAAACAATTTCCATGTAAATCAATGGATAGATCATACCAAGATGTCGAGAGTATTCTACACCGGTAGTACTTCTTCCGATGCCTCTCCAGCATGAAGACATATAACCACTGTCCGATAGGGTGCTCCACATATTATTAGGATAGTTTTCTCCCTATCCAGGAAAACCCATGTTAAATCCTTCAGGTATGAGAATACTCTGTGCATATTTTTGCAGAGTGTAGTGGCGTGGTGTAGAACTGGGAGGATGCAACGATATCATGATTATCTACGTACGTTACACCGTAAGGGAATGTTCTATCTTTACCAAATTCAAAACTTCCGAATAAATCAAAGATCTCTTAACTTACATCTCAAGTTAGCTTCTCTGACTCGTTTGAAGAAACAACTCTCGTAAAAAACCAATAAACTGAAAGCAAACGAGGATAAAAAATAGATCGCTAAAATACAGGAAATCTGTTCTATATAATAGAAAGAAACTGTTGCCTGAATAACTAGAGTAAGGTAAGGCTATTTCGCAGTATTTGGTACAACATATCGTCGTAGGGAAAGCCAATACCACATTTGTGCATTTTGTTACGACTGTGAACTTAGCATCGCGTTTTTCAGCAACGATTTCAAAATGTAGTCGGCTCGTCCCCAGCACCTTTTGAAGAACTCTGAGCATCAGTGTTGCAAACTATCTTTATTTAATAGTTATTATTTATTATTAGTGGTAGTAGCAGTAGTAGTAGTAATAGTACTAGTGGTACTAATAATGAATACTATGGCATTGGCATTAATATTATAGTAATAATAATAATAAGTAACTTGAAATATTTGGACACATCTGATACGATATTCGATGTTAAACTTTCCTCCAACAATTATTTTTTTCAAACTAAGTTATTTTTTCGTTAGATAATAGGCAAAAATGGTTTGCATTTCGAGTAGTATGAATTTTTCATTGTACAAAGTAGCTTGTGATATTTGAAGACTTCGAATATTTGTACTATTAGTTTCATTAGTACTACTACTGATACTCATAATAATAATAATTATTATTATTAACTAAAGATAGTTTGAAACACATGCTCAGAATTCTTCAAAAGGTGCTGGGGACGAGCCTCCTACATTTTGAATTCGTTGCTGAAAACGCGATGCAAAGTTCACAGTCATAACAAAATGCACATACGTGGTATTGACTTTCCCTAGGACGATATAATAATTACATGTTACACAGTGTACTGATTTCGTCACGGGAGATCTCAACGTCGAAGTTGTCACATTATCTGCTGAGTACGGTATCAACATGTAACCAAACCAACAACAAAATTTGCCGAGGCACGATGGTGGTTCGAGGAACGCAAAAGTATTTTAAAGTGATATTTCAAATTTGAGAATATTGTCGAAGTTAAATGACAACGGAGGCGTGATTTTGTAGAACTCAAAGTAACTTGTTTTCATCCCTTGATATCTGTATAAAATTTAACATACAACTTTTAAATAGTTATGCTTTTTCCTTTTGAAGAAGTGTGTATTTCGTACGGACTCTGTATGCCAAGCGTCCGTTTCAACGCCTGTTCAAAATCTATCCAAACACCAGCAGGTATAAATTATGTTAAGATGATTAAGCTGTTTATAGTAAGATGATTAAGCTGTTT
>JAGDQP010023365.1:502-29260 GCA_022664845.1 Lepisma saccharinum
ACACATATATATATATATATATATATAAGGTAAATTTAAGACAAATGAAGGAGAAAAAAGGATTACTTACAGCTTACTAACGCATTAGATCACACATTTTCACATGTACACATAAAAAAAGTCACCATATTTCGTGTATTCACACTTTTACAAGTAGAGAGGAAGAAAGCGAAGTTCGAAACCAAACAGATCCGCCGTGAATCCTCACACACTCAACCCACTCAAAAATCCAACCCACCTTCTCTAATCACCCAGTTCCATCCTAAACTAACCAAGGTCAAACAAATCCTACACTCTAATTTCCACATTCTCCAGTCTGACCCAGACACAAGATCAATATTCCCCACCAAACCTAGATTAGTTTTTCAACATTCACCTAATCTTAGAAACATCTTGGTCCGTACGAATCCCTCCTTGTCACCACACCAAACCGGCGCACAGACATGCCAGAGACCAAGATGTAAGGTCTGCTACATTTCCATCACTTCTCCCACAGTCACTATCGATACTGCTAATGGTCAGTACACCCTCAATCCCAAGGGTGCATGCCACACCCCTAATGTTATATACATCCTAACCTGCAAGTTCTGTGATGCCTTTTATGTGGGGGAAACAAGTTGTGCTCTTAACATTCAAATTAATAACCATCGTCACTTCTGTACTACCAACAAACCGGATGCCCCAGTTTCGTTGTACACCGAGTCCCACAATACCAATTTTGATCTATCTTTCGTGGTTGCCATAATCCACATTTTACCCCCTACGACCAGCACCTCAACACGCCGTCTGTGGGAGAATGCCTTTATTCACGGTTTGAGCGCGAAAATAAAACCTAGCCTTTACCTTCAATAACCCTAATCTCCCCTTTCTCCTCTGCATTTCCAACACATTTCCATCCACGATCCCACCTTGTACTTACACGCTATACAGTTATTATTATTTCAAGTTCCGGATATGTATATAGATCACAGATATGTATATACACATGAATGGGCTAGACGAATGGAATGTTTGCTAATTTTAATAAGGAATATTCCCCAAATAAGCGTTTTTCTTCTTTGATTTCAGAAAAATAAAAAGTTTAATAAGATACTGAACTGGGGCGAAAATCTATAAAACAACTGATTTTAAAGGTCAGTTACGCAGTCAGAAAGAAAAAAATAGCATTGATAGATTTTTTGGAAGTACTGGCCGATGTTTTTCTATAACTAGCTGCTCACAACTTGCCACTTAGAAGCAAGACAATTGTTATCCCTACATAAGATTGAAAATTAATGTAGATTTGCAGATTTGTCGAAGCTTTTATCAAAGTACGACCAAGTACCTTGAGAAACATGTAAATATTGAGATAGGGGTAATTGAGAAGAATTTTGAGAATTTTGGAACTTACTTTTCAAGTCAGAGGTTCAATTATGATAGATATCAATATAGTGGTAAAGAAGAAAATATTAGCTATTAATCCAAGAGCCTTTTTGTTGCCTGTGGATACCATAAGGGAATTGTTATTGGATACCGTAAAATATTCTACAATGGCTGCTTGCTACAAACCTTTAAGATTAAACTTGCTACATATCATTTAATTTTTAAAAAAAAAAAACGTTGCTAGACCAATATCGTCGAGCCTGTGCCGGATAAAGATTTCAATTGTCTGCAGTGGGGTTCATACCCAGAATCATTAGATTTGTTGTTGTCCGTCGCTCTAACCATTATACCACGGTTCATCTTCTGAATGAAGTACATGTTACTAGACCTTTTATGTTATGAAGATAGTTTCTGAAATTAAGGCATCCATATACGTATACATTCGAAACTGGGAAAGCTCTTGATCCTGTATTAGAGCAAAGAAGAAGACTGATTCGTTGATTTTCCACAAGTGAGTCGCTTTAGGAAAATCCTAATGATGTGTATTTTACTGTTCGCGTCGAACCAAACTGGCTGCCAATTTCCCGATAGCACGCTAGGACTACCAAGTAAGGACTAGCCTTGACTTTTGCTTACTACTATTATTGTTAGTGATAAACCAACAGTGATTTTTCCTGTTCGATTACTAACTGGAATGCCGGGGTCCCATAAAAATATATTCATTTTTAACAACTTCTTTTTGTTTCTACTTATAAATATTTGTTCCCTTTTGTATTTTTCAACATTTTACACCATTTTCAAAATTGTACAAATTTCCCGAATATAAGTTAAACAATTCAGTTTTTTTTTCTTTCATTATACGCAACAAAAAGACCGAAAACGGAATATGGGATCGATCCGAGAAGTAAAGCACATCATTATAATTTTCCTAAGCTCGGTTGTGAAAAATCAACGAAGCATGCTTCATAGCTCTAACACAGGATCAATAAGCTTTCCCAGTATCGAATTTCAGCGTATATGCATGCATTTACTTCAGAAACTTTCTTCGTGACAGACACTAACTTGCGCAGCATTTTTGAATTTGGGAAGGGGGGCGACTGGTAAGTAGTTTTTAATATTTAGCGAAATCGATTAAGAAATATATAGTATAAAATTAAAAAAATGCACTGAGTATAACTATAAATATAATTTAGAAATTAGAATGAATTATTAATTTTAATATGAACTAACTAACTAACTAACTAACTAACTAACTAACTAACTAACTAACTAACTAACTAACTAACTAACTAACTAACACACACACACACACACACACACACACACACACACACACACACAAACAAACAAACAAACAAACAAACAAACAAACAACTAAATCCTTCATTTCTTTTATATTATAGATACGGATAAACGTTTAACACTTTAAAAATGAACAGTTACGAATCAATGCATCTACAGATATAGCCATCGTTCCAATGGAGATAACGGTAGCAATTTAAAATGTTCGTGCGAACTAGCAGTCTAGAAAAAGTAAATCTTTACAAAGTTCTTTAAACTTTCACGAGAATAAAAATTACTGTAGATATTATTATAGTTTACAGGCCGTGTAGAAAGTTTCTCCTCGATTTCGAACATCGAACTCTTCGTGTTTTTCTTGAATAATACCTGAGAGTCAGATGTTCGAAACATCGGAGAAAAAACTTTCTACACGACTTGTAAACCCATAAAGATGTATACAGTAAATCATTAGCAGTTCCATAGTAGAATTACTGTAAAACGTTTCACACTTTAGAAGATGAACGATTATAAATCAATGTATCTACAGACGTAGGCTTTATTCCCCTGGTTTGAGAAAAGATTTGATAAAATGTACTACTAATATTCTCAGAATATTAGTATAATGGTGTTCCAAAAATAGCCTTGTTTGTATCCTTCAGATTTTCCAGTTGAGTTTCCTGCTTAGCCAAACTGCATCGTTCTTCTAGTTCTGGAAGACTAACTTTAAAAAATTAGAAAGAATCTTCATTTCTTCTCTATCTGTTGATAGTGCCATTAACTTTCCTACTGACTTGATCACATCTGTAGCTTTCTGCGAAAATCTCTCTCTGAGTCCGCGAAGCAAACAGTAAATTAAGGCATAGGAAATATGCACACGCATTTTTTTTATTTGGAGGAAAAAAATATGTACTGATTCCACGTTCTCGTCTAGCAACCTATTTACTCTTCTTTCTCACTCTTGATATTTCTATGTTCCCTTTTGACACACCTCTTTCAATTTTAAATACATATTCTGAAAGTACTTCTCATTCCGCGTTTCTTCCAACGCAGACCTTAACATGCAATTCGATTTTATGCTGTTATCAAATCAACAGCTTTCGACTTGAAACAATTTGCTTACTGTTAAGATCATTTGCAAAAGATGATGTATTATTTGCATTGATAAAATGAAACTTACTGATTCTAATCTGACAGTAAATTCTCTGCTATTATTTTCGCATCTTGCTGACTTGTAGACGCAGGTATTTGATGTAAAATGTGAACGATGGAGTCAAGATTTTCTTTCACTGATGCCACAGTTTCAACTTTCCAAGCTCACTTAATATTCGAAATTACTTTATGTAATGGAATTTACAGTTGTCTTCTTTTTAAAGGACCTCAAAGGTAGAGTGTGCATTTCAGATCGGACTTTTTTGTATGGTATTATATAAAAGCTGCAAAACACACACAAAATTCATATTGTCCTGAATATGAGAATTGCATGTGTCTGCAAGTACTACGCTGAGGCAGTGAGCATAACAATGAACACAGTCTTCAAATTCATTGCTTTGCACTTTGCTTGTACTTCATTTAATTGCCCCGACACCATTGATGCACCAATACACACAAATTCCCAAGTAATTCCAAGATGTTCGCGACACTTATCAATGATATCAAAAACACTTGAGCATCAGCCTTTTCCAGCTTAAATAGTTTGATGCACACCCGGTTTGCAGATACGCTCATTAAAATAACGTACAATTACTGAGAGCTGTTCACTATCTCCACAATCAGTAGCTTTATCAGCTATTATACTCAAATTATCCATCAATTTCATCTTTCAGATTTTTCATCATGGCATAGGAAGAAAACTGTCGAGAAAACACAGACGTCAGCGAGTTCAAACACGTTAATAATAATAATAATAATAATAATAATAGTCTTGTTCTATTAATATATATATAAATCAGTTTTTTTTGGCACGTACCACACGTCTCTTAATGTTGACTCTTTGCACTTACCATTGACAGTTGACAAAACTTGAGTGGACCCTTTTCCGATTGCCATTAAAGTTTCCTTACCTGCAGCCTTAATACTACACGGACTGTCAAACCTTTCAAAGTCACTAAAGAAACTGGAACTATTTGTGACGTGTCTTGTAGTACCGTTATCAACTCACCATGCTATTGTTTCTGCCTCAGTCAGGTTAACTTCTTCACACACTGACAGTAGCGCTGTTTGCAACTTTACCTTTCGCTGGTTTACCGTCTGCGATCCACTTTTTGCACGACTTAACCCAGTGCCCTTTCACCCCTACAGTAGTTACAAACGTCATATTCCTGCGATTTTCTGGCTTTTTGCTTTGTAGTAGTAAAAGCGGTACCTTGTTTTGTCTGTCCGATTTCACTACTAACACCTCTTGAGGAATTTTGTCACTGTTCGTACTCTTCGCAAAGTTTCTTTTGAACATACACAACTGCACTGTTAACTCATCAAAAGTTTTCTGTACGTTCTTAGTTAGCATCATCCAACTACACTGAAAAGTTTCGATGAACTGGGTACGGTAATATTTGCAATGTCTTGCACACTAACAACTGTAGCTTTCTTGTAGTTCGCAGAATTTCTCTTCATCATTATCGTCTTCTGCTATCTGTCTATCTTGTTGGTCCATCTGCATCTGTAGTATGTGGTTTTGAGGTGATTGTTGTTTAGTGCTTTTCGCTATAATTCCTCTGCGACTTCTACTTTGATGCTTGTAATTTTTGTTGCAGATAGTAATCCTCTTGCTATCATAGCAGTCAGCACGTAGCCGTTCGTGATCCAACACAATAACTTTCCAAAGAGTAACGAGGTAATGTTTACTTTATGGCTGCACTTACTCGGCATGTTACAGCGCCGTCTTTGGATTTTCGTGAGATTTCTTGAAAGTTCAGCCTCACCTGAAACTTCCGCACATAAAAATCTTCAATTATCACAATAGTCAACAGGAAAAATCTGAACGTATTAACCAAGGATCTAAAAATTTCTGTGAAATGTGCGATAAAGAGCTCCGCGCCGCCGGAGGAGATGAAGCGTAGAATAAAAATGAAACATGGTGGACGCCGCAGCTGGAGAGACCAAGGTAGATTAGCAAAACAGCAATAAGGAGCTACCAGATTGCGGGGCAAGAAATATTAATAGAATATAGAAGAGTTAAGAATAACTATGAATCAAGATTACGAAAACAGAACTTGGTCCAACTACGTAGAGAAAGACTGGACCCATGGACCATGCCCTACAAAATTGTAATGTAAACACTAAAACTAAAATCGATACTAAACACGCTCAGGAAAGAAGATGACAGCTACATACAAGACTGGCAAGAAACTGCCACACTTTTACTGAAAAAGATCAATCCCGAGGATGGGAAAGAAGATAACAGGGAAAACAAAATTATAAGAACCCAGGAAGAACAACAGCTCAACCAAACCGATCAGGATGAGAAGGAAGAACAAATGAGCGTTCGTTTAAAAACCAAATCTTTAAAGGAAGTATAAAATTTTGGACACCATATATAATGCCATATTCAGAGAATGCATGAAAGGGGGCAAATTCCCAGCTCCCCTGGAAGGAGAGAAGGCTTGTTATCCTTCTGAAGGGTGAAGAGAAAAACAAAAGTAATCCGTCCGAAATTCTACTATTGTCCAGTATGTTTGTTTAACATAATCGGTAAAATATTAAAAAAAAAAAAAGGTTAAAAGTCAAATCTATAGAACGAACATCGATAATAGTACAGTATAATTTGAATTTAGAAAGGTCAAATCCACCGATGGCGCTTTGAATACGTATTGCGACGCTTTAAAAAGGTAAAAGATCATAAATATATCATTGCAATCTTCTACGATATTAGTAGAGCGTTTGACAACCCCTTATGGCCGATGCCCCTAAAGAGAATAAAAGATCTTGAAGTTCCAGAGAGACTGTGATTAAAGACTATTTTAACAATAGAAAGACAGTTTTGGTGGCTCCAGGCAACAAGCCGAGAGACTTCGTATAAAATGGTGTCCTCAAAGGTCAGTCTGTGAACCAATATTCTGCAACCTAGTATTTGAACCGGACAATATGGCCGAAACACTGCAGGTTGTAGCTTTTGCAGATGATCTAGCGGTGCTAGACTCTGGTAACAACAGGATAAATTTAGAAACAAAAGCTAAAACTAATATACAATATAACATCGCTTTGTAGCAACAACAAATTAACAGTATCATTTGAGAAGACGAAATACATGTTCACTATAGCAGAACAATACAAGGAGAGAGTTCCGAAAATCAAAATATAGGAGAAATTAATTGAACGAGTTGAACACTTTAAATACGTCGGCATGGATTTAAATTAAAAATTAAATTTTAGATACCACACCAAAGTTATTACAGCTAAAGCACAGAAAATTTTAAATGATATAATTTGGCACAGAAAGACTTCAAACTTCCGTTGAAAATAATCCAACTATACCACGGTGCAATTGTCAGATCAATAATGGGGTATGGAGTGAATGCCTGGGGCCACAGACTGGCAGATAAAAAGCAAGCAGAAACTATGAATAGGTGTCAAAGATTGGTGTTACTGCGAATTACCGGAGCCTACAGAACTACATCAACTGAGGTGTTACAAGTTATAGCAGTAACACCGCCAAGCCACTTTCAACTGAAGAAGATAGCCATTAGTTATTGGGTTAAGAAGAAAAATAACAGGAGGATATGGGAAGAGAAGTTGAGGGTAGAAATTATGTTGAGAATGCTGTAAGGGAGGAATGGCAGAGGAAATGTGACATGTCAGTTAAGGGAGGAGAGCTATATCAATTCTTCCCAAACATTGCAGAAAGACAGGAAATGAAGGATCTTAGACCTTCTAAAGAACATAGACCATTTTCCTACTGGACATGGACCATATAGCGAGAAGCTACAATAACTCAATCGTGCTGAATCAAGCCTCTGCCACACCTGCCATAAGGTTGCGACATCAGATCACGTTGTCATGCCTTAGAAAGAAACGCAAAACTTAATAAGTTTAGAGACAGAAGAGCTAGAGAGTCTCATATACGACGTTCTGCGAAGTCATTAGCACCCGGGAAATCCTAGAAAAAAAATAGCGAACAAAATATCTAAATTCTACCTGAATTAATATTTAAACAGAATTAGATAATGGAACACCTTACCACACTCCCCATCCTTCCACCATTCTAGTAATTAGAGTACATTGGTTAATGAAGCCAGAGTTTGGCGGCAAACCCCCTTTCAAACAGCAGACTCCGTACAAATACGTCTCGGACAGAGTTATCAACTGAAGGGACCAAACACGAACTATAATTAACCGCAGTAATGATATGACGTAAGTGTTGAACTCTAGAGTGGATGGACTCTCTGTTACAGAAATCTTTTAATGATGGAAAACAAGTGCGACTTCCGAGAACGCTTAGAAACCAGACCCATTTCTTCTTGTGTTGTGTGTGTCAACTTTATGGTGATGGTTTTCTTATTCGTATTCATTTATATTGTCATCTATTTCGTTTGTGTACGTAAATAATAGTAGTGGAAACTAATTAAAATAAACTTTCAGAATAGAATGAAATGAACTCAGGCTGTTCTATTTAGAATAACAGCAAATCTATTGTCTGCGTCAGTGAATTATAGCGCTGTAATGTTAGCGTGGATGGAGGGATAGAACTATAGAAGAAAAGAAGACAGCAGAATATGAATCGGCAAATGGTATTTCAGCAGTAAACGTAGCACGACCAGCTCTCCCAGCAGTTGTGTGTAGAATCAAACAGAAACCAGGATCCATTAATGAAAGTCTGTCAAGTGTAATATACTATAAATGTAAATCAAACGTAACTAATTTAATTCTTTTATGTTACAAGTTAAGAATGGAGTAGTTCCAGAGGACTACGAAAAAAGAGGAAGTACTCAAGTCTGTATTCTATGTTTAAATTGTACTTGTGTTGTTAATTTGTGTTTATGTATAAAGAAAAAAAATTCTATGAGCAAAAAAAAAATAAATAAATAAATAAAATAAAATAAATAAATAAAATAAAATAAATAAATAAAATAAATAAATAAAATAAAATAAATAAATAAAAAGCCTGGAAAACATTCGGATACCAGGCCACAAGGTTCCCCACAAACTACCTTTAAATTTATAAAATCATGGGAACGAATCCCGCAAAGTGCTGGAGTTAGCCTGCCCTGTTGGGCTGTGAGTACCCGAGGAAAGAGGCTTCTTCGTTCTTCAAAGAGTTAATGTATGCATAGACATGACACTAAAGTTATTGTTATAAACCAGGATTAGATTAATGAAGTAGTAAAGTGACAGGAAAACAGTGTACTTACATTTTAATTATATATTACATATTTTTAATTTTTTAAAAAATACACTGAACACTGTGAAAAATTATCGAGTATCGAAGGTCAGAAATAAGTATCGGTATCGAGTGTGAAGAAATTGTGGTATCGGCCCATAACAAATTTATATTTACATAATATTGTAACCCAAGATGTTTTGAAATATTTTTATTAAGCCTTCTAGAGTTATTTATTGTTTTCTATAAAATGCTATAGATATTGTTATACCCCGATAGGTATACGAGACGAGAAAGCGTCGCAGGCAAGATACAGCAAAATACAAGTTTTATATTATTAAAACTCTAGCCATGAAGAGGTAGTTACAGGAAGGCCACGGACTCTTTGAACTGAAAATAGAAATAAAGAATCCTTCCTCCCAAGATTATTTTATTATATTCCTTATTCACATCCACGTCTCCTGCCGGACAACCCAAAACGCCTTCTGTAGAACGCTCAACCCTAGCATAAGGTGTGGCCTGCAGGGCTGATTTTCCTCAAACCTATCTGCAACGTATACTATCAAGGCGAAGGAGGAGGGAAGAATGCTGTGCCAACCCAGAGAAGTTGAAGAATCACATCACATTCAAGGAAATGTTCCACTCGACTTAAAAATATTCTGACATATTTTCATAATCACGTAATATCGTTAACACATACGAGAAAAGTAATTGTAATGTTCCGTGGCAGTAGTGTGTAGCAACTGGGAAGTCAGCACTATAAACCTGCTCACAATAAGCCTTTAAAATTCACCCTGCTTTCTTTTAAGTTACATAAAAATAAAAATGAAAGCGTTTATAATTAGTATCAGGTTACTCTTTCCCACGCTATTATTTCAGTAATAATTATAATATTATAAAGAAGTGGGTATATGCTGTAATTGTAATAGCTTTCTTCTTCACACTAACTATTTTCAGTACTAAAGTTATTATAAATTTACCTAATTATGTTTATTTCCATAAGGCCTTTAGTTTCCTTGAGATCGTCATACACTTTATTTGGTGTGTCGCAGTCTTCGTGAGTAAATAATACCTTCTGAAATATACAAGACATCGTTAAAAATCTATACAATATTTATTTTGCAAATATTCATCCTACACTTGAATTTAGCACTACTTATCAATTTAATAGTAAAGCTTATCAATTTAAAAATGGATTGCATATCCAACGCAAAAGAAAAAAAAAAAAATATGAACACATACAATAAATATGATTATAAAATCTTTTTAGTCTTGAAAGTCAGTCACACAATTAAAAGTGTTCTAACTGTAATATTGGTATAATTATCAATTTTACCTTTGGTGTCACTACACATCAACATTCCTCATCCTAAGTATTGCGTGGGTATATACTTTAATCTTTCTCTTCTATTACAGCAATTGAGACGTAATGCGCGAACAAAAATCTATGTTCCATATTAAAATATAGCATATAGACTTTTGCTCGCCCATACGCTTCAATTACTGAGCAATCATTACGGTAACGGTTTAAGACATTTTACTTTGTATCACTTTATATAGTGAATTAATACGATTTCGATGAAAGTATCGAATCATTCTATCAGCATTGTTTTTACTTCTCACGCTTGAGTTAAGATTTTTATCCTAATCAAGCACGTAACTTCTAAGAACTTCGTTTACTACTCTTAATATGAGATCCGAAACTCGCTTAAATTTGAATCCAAAGCGGAGAGTCCACAGGCTAACATGCAACTAAATTCAATTCGATTCTATTAATTTCAAAATTTTTTTCGTGAAAAAATATAACAAATTTTAACAATTAAATACAAAACACTAAAGTTTTCTTAATACATTAAAAGGATTCTAAAAGGAAAAAAATAAAAATTAACAATTACAATACAAAAGTACAAAAAACACTTATATTTCGTAAGGACATAGTAAAAACAATGTTAATAGCATTGATAATTAATTTCAAGAATAAATAAAAGCAGCAGACAAACAAAAGACCAAGCGAAGCAAAGAGAGATGAGTGTCAAGGTAATTTGCTTTGCGGTTTTATTTCTACTTCTATATATGAGAATTATTTTAGCTACTTTTAGCTGTAGTGAATGACAATAATTATATGTTTTTGAACTAGTGCCAAGACTACAGCAACATCTTTATATTTTTTGTTTTATATAGATCCTTACTGACATATATTTAATTACTGTATGTGTATATGATTACCAAATAATAAATAATTTACTATTTGGACTTACGTACTTTTATTAGCAGTCCTCCATGTTACAGCAGCAACAACAACTACTCTAGTGATTACTACTATCGACTATATATCGATTGCTCTTGAACTCAGTAAATCAACTAGTTCGATAACTACTGTCGCTACAATATGCTACACCTTCCTTTTTTTTAAAAAAAAATAATATTTCATATCACTTAAATTATAGCTTCGATTACTGACTTTTTTTTTTTACGTGGAATAATACTTTTTACAACACACATAAATAAATCTACGTACAATCAAAATCGTCACATCGTTTTGGTATATTTGCAATTCTGCCACTTCTAGTGGTTACTACTGTTTTCTCTCTGAGTTCTACACTGCCAGAAGATCTCCCATTACATATTTCTTGATTTGGAATACTACCTGATGGTTCATTATTTACATTTTCCCTTTCCGTTTCTTGAGCTTCATTCTCAACAGTTTCAGTTGATTTCCTAAACATAGTTCTACAATTGGATGGTTTTAAATGAACTGAATTTCGTCTAATGAGTTTATTATTTTCATTTTGGAGTCAACAGGATCTAGGAGTTGTTTTACAATTTTACCTAATTTCCAAGTACCAGTTTATTCATCTCTGTACCTTGCATTTTGATTAGGAACATTTTTTTTTTATAAATTCTAACGTATTTGCAGATTTGTCATAATATGCTTTTTTCTGTTCATTGATTTTACCATATTTTTCTCTACTCTCTTCCGTTACAATTTCAGGTTTTAGCAAACTATTACTAACAGGTATTTTTGTTCTTAACCTACGACCATTCAGAAGTTGAGCTGAAGATTTGTCTAACCCTGTGATTGGAAAATTTCTGCATTCTAACAAAACAGATTCTAGTGAAGTGCGACTTTCAGCACTTTTCTTAATTAATTTTTTACTTATACCCACGGCTCTGTCTGCTAGTCCATTTGACTTTGGATAGCGAAGACTACTTGTAATTATTTAAATGTTCCATTCTTCACCAAATTTCTTACATTGAAATGAACCAAATGGTATGTTATCAGCAACTGTAATTTGTGGAATGCCATCTGTATCAAATATATGTCTAAACTGATTAATTATTTCACTTGAACCTTTGCGTTTTAATGGCAATATTTCTAACCATTTAGAAAAATAATCCATGACTACCAAGTATGTTTGACCTTGACAATCCTTGTCAGCAGTTATTTCTTGAAATGTTAATTCTGGTACATCTTGCAAACCATATGATTCTTTGCAGTTTTGATTTTGATATTTTTCTCAAATGGAACAATTTGCTATCATTTTTTCAATATCTTTGGTGATACCCGGCCAATACAAAACTTGTCTGGCACTTGCTTTTGTTTTTTGAATACCAAGATGTGATACATGTAACAATTTTAGCATTTCCTGTCTGAGCGCAGAAGGAACAACTTTTACGTCTAAAAATATTAACCCATTTTCTACACATAACCTATCTCTCATGGGATAATACACTTGTGTTTCAGGCGAATATTTATTTTGCTCCGTTGGCCAACATCCAGCTGTGTATTTCATTAGATTAGTTAAAGCTGTGTCTTTTGATAAGGTTTCCTTGTACTGAGTATTCCTTTTTTAGGACATTCGCATATATTTTTCTAGACTGTGGACAACTTCAATCAGGGTGTTAGAGATGGAAACGGAATGGTAACTCCTCATGATTGTGATATCATGGTTGGGAACTTCACTAGTTGGAGATATAAGCATATCCTCTATATTGTAGTATCTTTGGTTGGAAAGTTTAATTATTAAAAAAAACAGCTGACAAGACATTCTTACTGTACTGTTCTTCAGGGCCGTCACACTTGAATAGGCAAAATGGGTTCCCTCTTGTCAAACGCTAGAGGCGTTACTTTTCATCGACAAGAGAAAGCTATAAAGCGTTAGTATTTTCGTTACTCGTATTATCTCTAATATAAAGAGCTATTATTTACAAAAATAATTTTAAAGTGCAGAACTTAAGATCTCGAATTTAAAAGGTAATATTTTAAAAATGTATTTTAGAACTTATTTTAATTAAGATATGTGAAACATAGTTGTTGAAAATGAGTACGTAGAATAAGAAAAGGAATCCCAAAATGCGTGTTTCCCAAATGTAATTACAGAACTTCTCGGGTACATACTTTCTCTCAGTAGAGACTTGGTTGAAATACATAAATTATTACATTTTTCGTGATAATGTCCCAGGCTTTCTGGATAGTACAATAGGAGAAATTCTTCCATGGCCAACCTTTAGTAATATTTCAGTTGGAACCAGGGCTGTATTCGAAGGTATACGGAGGTATACGCCGCATACTCTCTGATTAACCTTACACGATACCTTCTCCTATGATGCATACACTATCTATTTTTTTATGGAGCTACTCCATTATAATCACTTCTGTTCCCGAAAAACCGGAATCACCATTATATTCCTGGAAATCGATTCACTGGGACTGGATGGTGATCCCGGTTTCTCTACTGGAAGCACTTTATATCCAGTGTAAACGTAACTCAACTGATATAA
The DNA here is from genome assembly GCA_022664845.1 of Lepisma saccharinum. Classification (NCBI taxonomy): domain Eukaryota; kingdom Metazoa; phylum Arthropoda; class Insecta; order Zygentoma; family Lepismatidae; genus Lepisma; species Lepisma saccharinum. The sequence goes on from JAGDQP010023365.1 coordinate 14,241, forward strand.
TAAAAACGGATATAGTCGGACATAAGGTAAGGTATCATTAAACGTAAACAATCAAAGATGGATCATGTAATATTATATTAAATAGCTAAGATTACACCTGCCATAAAATACTTACAAAGGAACAACATCCAAGCAAGTAACAGTCCTGAAACCATTAATTGACCATGCTAAAAGATTGTTATTTGTAATCGACATAACCCAATTCGTAACATCACAAATTAAATAACGGAATTGAACTTTACGTAAATAATTTTCATTTCAAAAACACAACATTTTTGGAACAGTTCCATTATACTCACTTCTGTTCATTTGAACGAATCACATTACATTATTTTAGTTCCGGCTATTTAGAATCGTTCAAACACGTAAGAATCAATGTAGTAAACAATGTTTTCGTTAAAATGCATTTTTATTATTATTATTTGTTTTGTTTGTTTGTTTCATTGTGTTGTTCTCATCATAAATGAATTTATTTCGTCTCTTTATAACAATATAAATTTTAAAATATATTAAAAACATAACAATAAGAAATATTTAAATTTATAATTAACAATAATATAATCACATTCTAAACAATATTCTCATTAAGAAAACGTATTATTTTGTGTTAACGTAGAAAGTCAGAACTCGTGTTCGAGTGATTTAATATATTCTTAAATATTGTAAGATGTTAGCAAATGCTAGTGATACTGTTAATTTATATCAGCAAAGGATTGCATCCCAAATGAAAATTTCAAAATCAGGAAGAAATTATGGATGTTTTTAAGGAACGTCTGGTGTACCAAGTAGGGTTTTCGTTTCAAAGTTATGTGAAAATGACGACCTTGCAAATTATATATTTCATAATAACTGCAAACGCGATTATATCGATCCTATTAATAAGTTCATTGATATTTGAACCTCCACTTTTCTTGGTGATGATCAGATTAATCTACATTATGAGCTCAACGTGTTGTTAGTAATTATGTTACATCGTTTAAAAATTATTTTCAATTTAATTTTTCGATATTCTTATTTGGTGTGCAATCATTTGTCAAGATTTATGACGAGTATCACCAACATTAGCTAACACTTGGAGACGTACACAAATAAAATATTAATCCCCTGAAGCACGAACGTTAAACTTTTAGTTTGGAACAATCAACTAATGCGAAGATTATTTAGAAAATGATAACATTGTTGTTAAATTTGGATTTAAATATTACCAATTGTTATATTTTTTAAATATTTAAACTTATATTGTTATAAAAAATGAATTAAATTATTCATGAAAACACAACAATGAAATTCTGTTTCTGTTTTTTTAAGGCTTTCTTTTTGAGATAATTGTTCTTTACTCTCTTGAAGAGCTTCCCTCATGAGTATCTTCTTTGCCTATTGTGACTTATCATTGTTGCACTGATCCCCGGAATCACTGGAAAAAATACGGTCACCTTATGATAGGACAAGGTCACTAAAAGGTTCCTTGCACGGCAGGAACGGGAGGGGGAATTCTAGTTAAGATGCTGGTAATAGCATATGGAACCTAGTTTAAAATCTACTAGAACTGTAACAACACCTTCAGGGCTGTACAACCATTCCCCGGAGAGCTTCCTCTGGAAAACACCCTAGGCAAGCACCAAGCTTTGGTACTGCCACGGACTATGTATTAATAACTTTAACAGTCAGTTGATACAGTATTTAAATTTTAATGCGACCAATTTTGTAAAGTAATTTTTGTTTATCCACGGAACAAAATTGAAGTATATCGGACTATAGAAGGATTTAGCCTGGTCTGGCCAGGTCTTTGGAAAGTTTTAGCGTGGCCCGGCCAGGCCAGGGCCTAAATCCACCCCTGCCTAAAGGCACTTCACACACTGGTATATAGTGGCTGAAAATAAGTGATATCTATCAAAAATAGTAGACTGAATTCAATGCATTCAATGTAATCCTTACTAACTCCCTACAGTGTTTGATCTTCCAATACTGATATTCGTTCTATACTGATTTAATATTAAATCAACCTTTTTCAATTTTTCATAAATTACTATTGCGTTAGTTTTATGTTGGATTAGTTTAGATTACGTCTAATGCAGGACAGACATATATCAAATACAAAAAACATGTTGTTTATTCATTGTTTACACCTTTTGTTTACTCAAATATTATTCTGTATCTAATTAAAGCATATTATAGCTCTGTAACCGTGTAGAAAATTTACATTTTCCTATTATCTTTAATTATTGCCATATGTTTGTGTTACGAATAATCTAAAGGTAAATTGCAAAATGACGAATTGTAGGGCATTTCTATTGATAGATTTTGCAAGAAAGATCATCACATTGCACATAAAACCAATAAAAGGATACGGTCATATACTTTAAGTTGTGTATTATTTTATTTTGGTTTCTTGACAAGTATTATATAACCGATAGTTAACTTCGGTAGATTAAATTAACTGCAATTATAAACTTCAACATCTGAAAAGGTAACTTTTAATTAACAAAATATACTATCGAGAAGTGCGCGACATTTGGGACAATAAACTGGAGTTCATTTTTAAAATGAACTCGCTTTTTCTTTGGTACTTGCTGATGAGATACATTCCCGCTAAAATTTGAGTGTTTGTTAATCTAGTTGAGCAACTTGGTACACTTGAGTTTGAATCAAAATGATTCAAGAACTTGGTCGTGAACAGTAGTATGGATAAGAAACAGTACGAACAAACTAATATATGATGACTCTAGAAGCCAAGGGGTAAAAGTGTATTTTGGAATAAATAAGCTGTAGACTAAATATATATCACACAAAATTGCCATGTTTTGTACATGAAAACAGTAAAATTTATTTGTAAAAAAAAAAAAAAAAAAAAAAAAAAAAAAAAAAAAAAAAAAAAAAAGAGTCACAAGAGTCACATATATTTCAGCTTATATACAAAAGATTATCTCCAACCTTTTCTTAAATTCAAAAATGCACTTATACCCCTTGACTTCTGGAGTCGACATATGTAAAGATTTCTCTCATCGTTAATGAAAGTAATAACAAACAGCTGCTACAAGACTTTTCATTTTGCAATTACCACCCAAGTTCACAAGCACAAAAACTTTTAGAATTAAGATAACTCATCTCCTGATATGGAGTAACTTTAGATACTCCCCGAGTGAGAAACAACTTCTTTTGGAACAATGCTGTCAAAACTGATTCTCTAAAATTGCAAAGAAAATGCAGATGAACTAATTTGGCAAGTCTGACAGATTCGAGGAAGTATAGAGACTGCAGGCTCCTAAACGTTTACCGTCGAACTACAGGTTCCCTCACATTTATAAGAAAGTTTTAGATAACATCCAATATTTTACAGTAGTCTTGGCTGAATAATTGATACTTTTTTCGAAAGTCAAGTATGCCATTATGTTATCTGGGGAGTATCCTTCCCTCAAGATACTCTAATTAAGTTTCTCTGCATTGCCAGGAGGTAGCACAGCATTTCCAAGTTTTTAAATTTTTACTACAGATATACACGATAATATTACATTTTAATTCTGCTACGAGTGTAATAATAATTAAGTAAACATATGAAATAAAAACGTATTATAATGCCTTAAATGGGAATTTCTTAGGAATATCTGCGCCGTGATAATTTTTCTAATATCACACTTCTTATTATTAAACTTTAATTTTAAACTACTTGTTTCGTACATTTTCATATTCGCACGACGGCTAACAGTTTACAATTATTATTATAAGATTATAATTGTTCGTACATAATTTTTAGAGATATAAAAACCACGGAGGTCAGCTGTGCGTCCAATACTTGGTTTTATTTGTACACAAAGGACTGCTTTAACAGTACAACTCTCCCGCGACAATCTTTATGGGAAATGTTACGTTGTAAAAACAGGTTTAGGTGTTAAAAGTGTATTAATAAGTGAATGTTCTTTAGTGTAATCATACATTGTACAAACAAGTGAGGTGGAGCCCAGTCGGGGGACTGTGCACATGTGTTACTTTCAGGTTTCAGCAGCAAGTGTCCAATATGTGGATCCACTATGTGCTATATACCATTGAAAAAGTTAAGCCGATATCTTCCGAACGACACCTCAACCACCTTCGTAGCCCTAGTAGTTCCTCTGTCGAATTTATAGATGGACAAACATGATATTTGAAACTTTGACGTCGTCTCGCCTACACGTATCCAACGATACCATAACTACATACGGTAGAAGGTAACGAAAAAAGATGCCGTTTTAACGTCATATGGGAAGACATGATCACTGATACCATTGCACGCAAAAAGCAGTCATACCACAAGTAAGGGCGAAGAAAAATAAAGGTGTCGATACAACTATTTCTGGGTTGTCTGCTTTATGAGTTTACGGTGGTCTTGTCAGCAGCCGAATCAAGTCGGCGAATACCGGTACGTCACGCTTTTGGGATAATGATGTGAATGAACCCATCATTTGTTCAAGGAATTCAGATATAGAGATTTGTACCTGTGTGATGGATCTCGCAGTAGGCGCGCACAGGCTCTGGATGATGAGACCGTGAAGGCGGCCATAGAGCAGGACAGCAGTCAAATGTGTGACGAGCTTGCCGAACGCTTCCAACTTTCTGATGAAACAGTCAGATTTCAATTGCAACGCATAGGGAAGGCGTACAAGTTGAGTAAATTGGTACCCTACACACTGCCTGAAGCCAAACATAGACAAAATGTTTGCCGTTACTTTTTTGACGCCGCACCACACCCATATTAGTTTGGCTGCTCACCAGTGACGAAAAGTTGGTCCTATATGAGACCCTCACAGCACATCTACATCCTCGTAAGATCATGCTTTGTATGTAGTGAACTAGTCGCCAAGTGGTTAGTAGCTGCTAACACCAGGAAAAACCATCACTGCCGATCTGTAGAGCCAGCACAATTTCTTAAAGTGTCTGAGAGCACATTATGCACAGCTTGGTTCCGAATCTACTCCTATCGCGTGACATTAAAACAACACTCCGGGAGAGCGAGTAGCAGACGTTTGATTCAAGAATTCGTCCACTCGAAACAACCAAATCGGGTAGGCAGCAGCGGAAAATGCTGTGATCGACCGTAGAGTACAATGTTTCAATCAACGCGCCTTCAGAACAGACGACACTCGAATGAGTACAGCGCAAACATTTGTGCGAAACTTTCTCCTTCCTTTCTTTCTCCATGCAGCATAAGTTCGCTGATTTTTATTAAAAACAGGACCCAGAAACTTTCCAAAAATGGTTTATCTCTACTCGCAGCAGATGGAACGTGTGTAACAGGCACCGCAGCAGAACGAACCAGCATTGGTGAATCGCAAGGGTGTCGACAATGCCAGGCAGTATGTGGGACGCGTGGCTAGGGATACCCCACAGCGACGGGAATGAGAGACAGAGTGCCATCCACCGTACTTCCTGGACCTTGCGCCGCCAGTAGATTATCACCTCTTCTATCACCTTTTCATGGGAAATCCTTCGTCAATGATGCAGACTTTCGGGAGGCACTTACGGTTTTCTTTGCGTCCAAGATCCCACAATTTTACAGCCAGCCCATTGTGCAGCTGCACGAACGTTGACAAAAGATACTTTGAGGATTAATGGTAAGTTAATTTTTCTGTATACCTTTCTGTTTCTAAGTATCGAAAACGACAACAGAGGGATGCGCTCTTAAGGCTCAATTCAAGTGGTTTTCCCGCCTTTTTCGATCTACGTCCAGTATTCAAATTTCAGTAGAGGAACGCAGAAATTAACTTTCACGGACCAAAGTTCGTTTCGTCCTTCAATAATGAGTACAATTGTTAAAAATATTAATAATAAACTAGTAGTAACTGCAGGACACAATCCTGCAGTTACTACTAGCATTTAATTAAAACTAGTTATACTCATTAATGAAGGACGAAACGTAATGAAATACTTTTATAGTATGTAGCAGGATTTTTTTTTTCAAACAGTTATCGTGGACGAAATGACTACTGTATATTCCGACGCTAACTTGAATTCAGGACTATTTAAACAAAGTTACGTACCATGTACTCTGCAAAAAAATACTGAGTTTTCAACACTGCGTGAGAGAGGATAAGTGTCACGTATGAGCTAGGTTGTGTGTGTTTGTTTACTGTTTAGTTCAGTGTTTGGCCGCACAGCACAGGGGAACTTAAATCTGAAACGGGTGATTACTGTATAGAATACTGATATTGCAGGATACTAATTTACTAACGTAATCTAACCTAATGGGTGTTAAGTTGTGCATACCCATATTGTTTGTTTATGTTGTTATTCTTAGGTGGTAGATGTTACTAAACCTAATTCGGCCAGACCTAATTTAACTACCATAATTAAGAGGTTGACAATACAGGGACTCATCTATTTCAGTTACATTATTATGCAAACATGATCTAGATAACAAATCAGCTAGGTACATGAATTTTCCAGGCAATTATTTGACAATTAGATCATATTTCAGAAGTTTAAGTTGTATTCTTTGCAATCTACTAGACATAATATTAGAGACAGTTTTTCTCATTACTGACACACACTGTAGTACAGCTGTGTGTACTACAGCTGTTTTACCATACACAAAATCGTGAAATCGATAGTGCTTTTTCGTATGCTGACAACCTCATAAATCCTACATTTTTCTTAAGTAACGCTCTAAGCGGCGCTGATTGTTGACAAGTGTGGAATGAACTTTCTTAGGTACCCGATCATACCTAGTATTCTCTGTAACTCTAGCTTACTCTTAGGACTTTCTAGCTTAAGAAAAGCTTCTTATTTATTTATTCATTATTAAGTTTCAGATACAGCTGGAGTTGCAATTTTAGACAGAAACAAAATACCATTGCAACAAACTAAATAACATTCTACAGGTTTCAACAAATTCGGAATTGGGACTAATAGCTTTTCCAGAATTAATATGGCCCATAAATTTTACTTCTTTTTGTTTGTACTGTAATTTCTTTTCGTTGAATTTGACACCAACTTTCCTAGCCTGATCTACAATCTTTTTAAGTATTTCGTCATTTTCACTCTAAGCGGCTATCAAAATATCGTCGAAATACACAATTACTCCATTTATTGAACCAACACTTCATTATTTATTTTTTGAATATTTTTGGAGCACAGCTTACCCCCAAGGCAATCTGTATACGTCATATATTGTTGAAAACGTACACAATTACTGGTAAAACCCATCTTTGCAATCATAAACACTGAACACTGACTTGTTGGTCAAGTTAACTGTAATTTCTTCTAGCGTAGAAATATTCTCTCTTTATGACATTGTTGAGATCGTGCGGATCAATACATAATCACAGCGAATGGTCTGGTTTTTCTACGATTACTCATCCATTTTGATGGTGTATCAACTTTGGCAATAATATTCGAATTCTCTAACCTATCTAGTTTTTCTTTTAACTTTTCTCGCAAAGCTATCGGTACTCTGCGAGGTGACCTAGCTACAGGTACAGCATCAGCTTTTATGCTAATTGAACACTTTGTTTTGATGGTACCTAACCCTTCAAATACATCTTTATTAGCTTTAATGAATTCTTCCTTGTTAGTACCTTGTACATTTTGGCGAGTTACTAAGTTAAGTTTCACACATACATCTAGGCCTAGTGTTGGCACTAGTTTTTTTTTTTCTGTCGTTTACGACTACAAACTCCAAGGTCACATCTTTGCTCCATACCTTACATAGTAAGGAAGTTGTACCTATTGCATTTATTTGTGACCCGCCATATGCTTCAAGCAGAATTTTGGACGCTCTTAACCTGTGCGGTTGTTTGAAAAGTTTGTAAATACGATATGGTGAAATGCTTATGGATGCTCCTGTGTCTAGATTGAAGTTTTCACATATGTCACCCACTACAATTTTTTGCAGCCACTCTTTGCAATTGCTTGTTCAAATTTCACTTTGGCACTTGGTTTTTTACTATCAATGGCAATATTGGCTACACCACAGGTAATAACTTTTTCCTGTGCACTTCCTCTTGTTGGCATTTTGCACTCCTTTGCACTTCGTTGGAATGTCCTGGGCGCATTGCTCCTTGTACCTTCATTCTTTGTACTTGCTACTTTGGACACTTGGGATATTATGGGCGGATTGCTCCTTGTATCTTCTTTTCTTGCACTTGCTCGTGGAGGCACCTGGGACTTTTTATTACACGTCATGGCACTAGCATTTTTTTGTGTTTCTCACTTGTATAGATGCTACGTTGAACATATCACTTTCATTTTCGGCAACCTCATGCACATTATTTGTTTTTTCACTAGGAGAATTATTTTTACTTCTGCACACTACTGCAAAATGATTTTGCTTACCACACGCTTTGCACTTTCTTACACATAATATGATCACTGTCACCAATACCTGAAGACTTCAGAACCGCATGTTCCCTTGTACTGGACTGCTTCTTCTGGAATCGACTACCCTGGTTCGACTTCCGGCTAGTGCATTCACCTTCATGGCGGTTGGATGTTGCAAGACCTCAGCGTGGGAATTTCCTAGCTCCGCTGCAAGACACATTTCAACTGCTTTTTGTAGAGTGGAATCATGTAGGCTAAGAAGGCGTTCTTGGAGATTCAACATGCTGTCTCGTTCAGCAAACACGCAAGATGCACTCAGCTTCTTTAAATCCGTTAGAAAGCTGTCGAAGGATTCACTCTCTTGTTGCTTTCCGTCTGTAGAATCTGAAAATTTCGATGACAACATTTTTCTTGAATTTCGCATAATCTTCGAAGGCATTGACTATTTAATCACAGTCACGTTTTTGTTCGTCATTCTAGTCAAACGTATTGAAGAGTTCCACGACTTCTTCGCCTAATAAATTTAATAATACAGCTTCCCGAACGCCTTTCAGTTTTAGATTTATGCCCGTTGCCTTTTCATAGATCTCGTAATTCTGTCTTAATCTTCGCCAGTTCTCACTCACATTTCCCTCCAACGCTAACGGTTTTGGCGGTTTGTAGGTCTCCATGTTGGCCTATCTACATTGCCTTTAACGAACAGTAATTTACATGTACACACACGTATTCACGACCTTACTTTTTCCGTAGGTTCCAACTGTATTTGACCACTGCTTCAGTTCGCCTACAGTTCTTGCGACTGCACCATGTCTTATATACAGATGCTTATCAGAATAATGGAAACACCTGAACGAAAGTGCAACTTACCAGATTAATATGGTGTCGGGCCACCTTTCGCCTTCAGAACAGCCTTGATGCGACGTGGGATGGAGGCATAGAGGTCGTGAATGGTAGCAAGTGGAATATTACACCATTCCTCGTGCAGGGCATCGGCCAGTTCTGTGAGAGAGGATGGAGGTGGAAATCGTCGCCGGAGTCGTGTTTCCAAGATGAACCACAGATGTTCAATTATGTTGAGATCTGGGGATTGGGCGGGCCAGGGGAGGTGTTGAACTTCATCCCGATGTTCCTCAAACCACGCTGCAACAACTCCAGCTGTGTGAATGGGTGCATTATCATCCTGGAATATGGCGTCATTGTCCGGGAACAACATCCGGACCATAGGATGCAAGTGGTCTCCTAAAATTGCGATATAATCGTTGGCAGTGATGCGTCCGCGAAGTGTGACCACAGGACCCAATGAAAACCATGATATTGCGGCCCACAGCATCACCGTGCCACCGCCATGTTTCACAGTTGGGCGGAGACACTGCAGATCATACGCTTCTTTGGGCGTTCTCCACACATAAACACGGCCCGTGGTTTGGAATAGGGTGAATGGTGACTCATCCGACCATACCACACGTTTCCAGTCGTCAACGGTCCAAGTTGCATGGTCGCGGCACCATTTGCGGCGTGCTAAAGCGTTCTGGTCCCTGATGAGAGGTTTGGCCCGTGCAACACGACCCCGTAAGTTCATGTCATGTAATTCGCGGCGGACTGTGATTGTCGAAACAGGTTGGGGGAGGTGCTGATTGAGTTCCTCCGTCACTTGCGCCGCAGTGGCACGACGGTTCCGCGTGACAATGCGCTTTAATACCCGGCGTGCCCTGTCACTGATGCTTTTCTTCCGCCCACTGTTCCGCTTCCCCGATGTGGTTTTCCCGTGTGTTGTGTAGGCCGTCATCACCTTCGACACTGTCCCTGGCGACACACCTAACACACTAGCCACTGCCGTCACACTCACTCCACATAACCGCGCACCAACAATTTGCCCTCTTTGAAACTCTGAGAGGTCTCCCATTTTACACTACCTCCGTCTGCTGCAGCCACTGCACACTCCTGTTCCACGACGCCTGACGTAGTATGGAGACCGACCTAACACACCACCACCAGCAGTCCGGCGCTGCGGTCGCCACGACACCACTGCCAACCCATACATCTGACGTTTTGCCAACTACAGGTGTTTCCATTATTCTGATAAGCATCTGTATGTCCTTACTAACATATATTTAATTATTGTATGTGTATATGATTACCAAATAATGCATAATCTACTATTTAACAGTCCTCCATGTTACAGCAACTACAAATACTCTACTGAATACTACTATCGACTATATATCGATTACTCTCAAACTCAATATATCAAGTAATTAGATAACCACAGTCACTATAATATGCTACATTTTGTATTTATACCGTCATGTCCCATACTTGACTAATTTTTAGGCAGTGAATAGTGTTTACTATTTCGGTTTCGGAGGCAGAAGTAAGAATATTGTTGACTGTATTGGTTTTATACTTTTAATAAGCGTATCGTCTGTCCGATTTTTAATATCAGCAAGGATTTTTAATACCAACGTCCCTAAAATATGTACTTAATCATTGGCTAGCTTACTATCGCAAATAATCTTTGGATTTATCTGTAATATTAATTACAATATTTTCATTCTTTCTATTTCATTTAACGCAGAAGTTATTTTTCCTTTGAGATTTATGTCCGACCCTGCCTGAATCATATTTTCCATATAATAGTTGTTTCCAACATTCTCTATAAATTTCTTAAGAATATTACGGTAGAGTTTGTATTTTTGCTGAAGTTTTGAACTGCTAACTTTTTTTTTCAAAGTGTGTGCTTTTAATTTTACAACTTTTTTTTTCCAAAGTGTTTGTTTTTCTTAATTGAATCTAGAATGCAAGTGATAATGAATGGTTGGTTTTAGTTTCGTATTTACAGTGCAATCAATCTCTTTGTCCTCGTATCTTCCTGAATGTAGCTCTTTATGGTAATTTGGAGAATTTGGATAGCTTGTGTAGAACATGCTGTGCTAAATATTCCTGTTTCGGACAAATTTGTATCGCTTATATTTTGAAATTTGCCAATAGTCGTAAATGAGCGTATTGATCTCACATTTTTGTGTACTTTCAATTTTAAGACAAAAAGATAATGGTTGCTAATTTTCGTGGTTTGTTGGGGACGATCATGCCATGACTGACGTATATTAGTCAGATGATGATGAATAAAGAGGAAGTTGATGATGATGAATAAATAGGAAGTTGATGATGATGAAGAAGAGATGTTAATGCTGTGTCGTCACTCACATTAGTTTAAAGCAAATAAATTCAGTTAATATTTTTTCACCTATGTCACCCTGAATTAGATTATATAAAATCACTTTCGGTTGTAGATAAGATAAGATAAAAAGATAACCTACGATAAGAAACAATAGTTTTTCAGTTAAACGATACAAGATGTCATCGTTATCTAGTATGTGTGTATGCAGATAATATCTGAATTGGTTCCAAATTTTAACTTCGGAAATGTTACGACACTTTCCGAACACCTGAACAGAATATATATAAGGTGGCTCCGAGCTATTCTCAATCAGAATTCCTCGGGCTATGGCCAGAACCACCCCAAGTGGTTTCTCTCGGACAGCAGTCAGCTAATAAATCTTCATCACCCATACCTTTTCTTGTATGCTTTATTGGTCTCTATCTTGTAACCTTCTTCCTCAAACTATTACAGACCTCGGCTTGTCTTTAATAGGCAAGCGGAGGTTCTCAATCTATCCTTAAGCGTTGGTTCGTTTGTCTTCAGCAGGCAGGTAAACGCTATTATTTAACTCCAGCTCGTCTTCAGTAGACATGTAGGAGTTTCCAACCTATTACCGGTGTCAGCTCATCTTTAGCAGGCAGGTAGACCCTATTCTGACTCCAACTCGTCTTTAGTAGACAGATAGGAGTTTACAACCTATTTTGGCGTTTGCTCGTCTTCAGCAGGCAGATAGGAGTTATCAACCTATTCCTAGTGTCGGCTCGTCTTCAGTAGGAAGGTAGACGTGGTCTTTATCTCTCCTTCTCTCTTCTCTACGTACTAATAATTAATTGCCTTTCAGCACCGCATGGGATAATCCCACACCCAGAAGCCGGAGCATTGCATATCGAAATATATATTTTCCTGAGGAATAGCGTGTCTCCTCTGGTACCATTACAATGTATGATTATGATAATGACAATGTTGAAAAGTTAACATTCTAATGTTTTAAGTTAACATTCTAATATAGCGTTTCCTTAACCCAACTCCCGCACCTGTCCGCTCTGTCCATTTTCCTACCTACCAGTTGAAAATTCAATTGTGAAACAAGATTTCACTATCTAAATATCCTTTTGTTCTACCTTGTTTATCATCTTATATATATATATTAATATATATACAGGGTGTTCCCTTAATGCGTGCAAAAAATTTAAGGGTGAGTACCTGAGATCGAACTAAGAAAAACGTGATAAAAACGGGTGTCGAATATTAAGTACTTTCGGAGCTATAGGCTGCCGAAACCGTGGGAAAATGAACTTCAGAGCTGATTATTTCGAATACGTTTTTATTTCGAATACGATTATTTCGAATACGTAAATTAGAGGAAGTCACACCCGGGCTATCAAAAATGCATGTTGGAAACTCCTACAAGCAGGGCGCATGGGATTCCCCAAAGAAAAAAGGGGATTCCCAAAAATTATTCCAAGTAAAGTAGGGTCAAAAACGGCATAAATGAGACGTCTTCGAGACAGGTAACAATAATTCGTTTACTGCATGTCCATATGTCAAGTAGATTACGAATGCGGAGCGATTTGGAAAAACCGTGCGGGATTACATAACCGTCAGGAGTATGAGTAACAATAATTCAATGAACAGTTAAATTATGTGTCCCAGAAGAAACAGTGTGTCATTTGTCAGTGGAATGACGGTGATTATGTGAATATCAAATGCAGCGTAAGGTAAAAGGTGACCCCGTTGGTGGGGTGGACAGTGCACAGGGCACGATGCTTGGATGAAGAATTTCGGCTATGCCGTGGAAAGTTGTCAGCATTGAGAACTGTACAGCTTTGAACCGAAAGGCGCACGTATCATTATTGACTAATAGCACTAGAATTAAAAAATTGAGGACTAAAAGTACAAAACGTAATGTATACCCAAATGTCGTGAAATTGGAAAGGGCAAGGAATGTTCATGTGTATTTCAAATCTAGTTGATAGAGCGTACATAACATCCTGAAAGGATATCATCATGTGATTAGTTCTGAACTTGTAAGGTTAAATGTGATTCCTGAAACTGTTAAAATCGAAATCGAGAAAGACTGAATTGCTATGCAGATCCAACAGCAAGATTACAAATGCAGTTGGCTGTCCTTCTTAACAAAGAAAAACACAATAGCATAACTGCTTGGTGAAGATTAGTAGCTACGATCGCAAACATGAAATAAGCACAGGGGAGACCGTTCATGCTTGTGTCCCGCTCAGGACGAACATAAGGTTTGCAGAATGTTCATGTATTCCCTGTTCCATAATGCAAACACCGGGGCAATACATTGAACAGAGGCACTGACCGCTACCTGTCCCATTCCATTCTACTGGAGAAAGCTCCCCGAGGGATATCATCGTACATACGTAACGATATGGAACCTTCAGGTGCAGATAACACTAGAAACTAGTTGAAAAGATTCACTACATTTGTAATGATACTATTACTGCTAGTTGTGAATAAAATAATAATAATAATAATACGTATTATTATTATTCACATTCTTCTGAGCTTATTCGTTTGTCTCCTCTAAACTTTGAAATACAAAAGCATAGACATTAACGTGAAACAATCACCAGACAGAAACAGTTGAAATGCTATTCTTGAGCTACAAATAAGGAAAGCAGAGAGTTTTGTTTGTGAATCACTATGCTTGTAATGTGCTGTTGGCAAAGAATGAAGGCCTCACTAGTCACAGGAAGCAGACGACGTTTACCTGTTGCTGTTCTTTACTGAATCTACTGGAGGAACAACACTAGAATACACACATTCCAGCACCACTTCCGTCTCGAACGTGGGTTCGAAAGTACTTACGTTTCCTGTGACTCTGTTGTAGTTTAGATCGAGAAGACTTTGTGCGTCAAATTGGTAGTTTTAGTCAATTTAAAATGGTTTATTCATTTAGTGAAATGGCCGATATGCATTTAACGTATGGTCGTGCCGATGGTAACGCCTTGGCTGCGCAACGTATGTATCAGAATATTTTCCAAATCGCCAGGTTCCAAATGTAAGGACATTTATTGCCATTGACAGGCATCTTAGGGAAACTGGTAGTTTTAGTGCAATGTGTGACCGTGGAAGACCAAGAACTGAACTTCAACCTGAACAAGAGGAACAAGTACTTAATTTAGTAGAAGAACATCCGGAAATCAGTATACGAAGAGTTGCTACCAGAGAAGGTGTTGCACCAAAAGTCATTTGGCGTCTATTTCACGAACAATTGCTATATCCTTGGCATTTACAACGTGTTCATGCTCTCGAGAGAACTGATTATCTTCCGCGACTAAACTTTTGTGAATGGTTTGTGAGGCAAGTTACAGAAAATCCCGCCTTTGCATTATTAATTCTGTTTACAGATGAGTCTTGTTTCACAAGGGATGGTATAATCAATGTTCATAATCAGCACGTATGGGCAGAAGAGAACCCACATGCAATTGTCGTCACTAATAACCAAAGACAATTTTCTGTCAATGTCTGGGCCGGTATGATCGGGAACCACCTCTTAGGACCATACTTTTTTCCACATCGCTTAACGGGCGAACGTTATCTA
>JAGDQP010023366.1:0-13079 GCA_022664845.1 Lepisma saccharinum
AAAGATAAGGGGCTTCCCCCGTATCGGGACGGGCGTAAGCCATAGTGCTGTTACCGCCCATAAAATTTATTTTATCACTTTATCACAAATCAGCTACGCATTCTTACGTTATTTATTGTTTATGGTTTATCGAGAAATATTAATTTTATTTATGATTTTAATAAGCCGATCTTGTGCTGGAAGTTGGGACCCCAGGATCTAAAAAACGAAGCGGATTTCGACACTTGATATGTATCCACTATATCTACACTAATCATAAATCCAATCAACGGTGCTGCCATCATATCAAAGCAAATTGAAGACATGAATTGCAAAACATGCTAAGTCCACTTTTTTTGGAATTTGCATTTTCCCTGTTCGTCGGTATCTATATTCTAAGGGCTATCCATTTACATAAATATTACATCCTAATCCCACTACAGAAACCCTTTTTTTTAATACAAAATAATTTCTGCTGAATAGAATAACATACGAAGACCTTGGACTGTTTTTTCTTCCTCCTGAAAAAGTATTCCGGTGGACTTGGGATGTTTCGCAATTTAAGTCTTCAATTATGGATTGGACCAACACCAACGGAAGCGTCCGAGTTCAGCTGTGGCTCAACAGAAACTACCAGAATATACCGCAACTTAAGGTCCTTGGAGTTGTAGTTATGACGCGGGGCGATGTACTTCAGTTGTAACGAGTGTTACAGACTTACATACATTATTTCTGTATTCACAGATGCACATTTGTTGTATTCATATAAAAATCAATGCTCTCCTTAGCAACCATTTATTTTGTGTACCTGCTTGACCTTCAGTTTTCTTTGTTGGACTTCCCTCTGACCTCAGACACAGCTACACGTTTAGAGATGGCACATTCTGATAAGGCGCTCATCTAGACATGTACAGAAATGTGCAGATGTTATCTCGATGCATCTTCCTATCATCATGTCCTTGTAAGCTGTACGGAAATGAAACCATTTTTGCCTGTACGGATATGTGCTGTACGGATCTGTTCCTACTTCCCTCAAAGTACCATCTTGAATTTCGCTCAGTAGTCATGGTGAAAAAAGTTCTTTATGACAGTATTTCGCCTTAAATAAGTAGCCTGTAAATCAGCGTATTAGCACATTTTCGTTCATAACACACTCATTACGTATACAATCACCTCCTCACTGATGTCGCTCCTGTCTTGTTGGCAGACAAATAATTAGTTGATGTATTCACTACTGGTCTGCAGCACCTCCCACACACTCATAAGGCCCTACCCCGTCTTATCCCGACATCCCGTCTTGCTCCTCCTTCCCCTACTACTATTAAATTCTTAGTTTCCCAGAAGTTGTCAGTATCCAAAAACTAGACTTCATTTTACTTTACTTTCAAACGATGGTTTACGGAATCAATATAAAATAAAGTGTTGATGTTGCGGCAATACGAAATGTCACAAGTGTTTAAGGAGAAGAAAGCAAGTTATCAAGAGGCAGGAGAGTGTATATTTCCTTTACAATCGTTGTCTGTGACGTCGGTTATTAAATTTCCAAGTTTGAACAAGAAATTCCAATATTTTTTACAAGAACACAAAACCACAACACGTTTGCAATCTCTTTAATTCAACTACATTTCGTGTGAACATGAACTGTGGTTTTGAGTCTGTGAGGCAAGAAAATTATTACGTAAAAGATATTTCGTAGATATTGCAGAGTGTTTTTGCGAAATTAGAACGACTTCCAAGCAACCAATTCCAATTACCAATCGTTCAAGCTATCAAAAGTAACGTTAAACGAAAAAATGAAATAAAAAAATAACGGTTAGGAGAAATAAAAAATTAAACGTCAGGACCAAGAAGAAAGTAATCAACAAATACATGCTAGGAAGTTTCATGTTCCTGTCAACAGTAAGGCCGTGCGGTTTGAGACCTTAAATTTTGAAAGATATTTTGCTATCGATCCCAATCCTGTCCTTTCTTATTTCTTTTAAAAAAATCTCAGAGTATGAAGTGTAATAAATTGTCAAATAATGTCTAATTTCTTGTTTTTGTGGTAAAAACTATTTTTGGTAAACTATATTTTATATGGATCATTTTAGTAACTACGGACCTCGACTCGTCACGATATTATGAATGCAATGCAGTTTAAAATCCACAAACCACCATACCTCAGGCGGGATTCGAACTCACAATCTCGTGAAGACGGTCTAGCGCTTTAATCCACACGGCTACCGAGGTCGGCTTGTTCTTACGGTGGAGATGTTAAAGTACACATAAAGTTGTAGCATTTGAACCGAGGGAGTGGTGATACATATTTATTTGAAGATTTGAAAATTAAGAGAATGTTTTTAACAATACAAATATTGTTGGAACCTAACAGAAAGATCTGTTAGAGAATATACATTGTAAAGGTGAGAAGAGTTTGGAAATCATTTCAAATGCAAACTCATGTGCGTGACTTTATAGTGAGGTGTTCCCAGTACATGGTACACCTATGGACAAAAGTTTTGACACATATCTGTAGAGAATAATTTTCAAATTTGCAAAAAATGTCCTGTGTGTAACATCTAGGAACGAAAATTATCATTAGGATTAATAATTCCCATTGCGTTAGGAACTCTTTTCAATAAATGCTTGTGCGAAATGTTACCTCGACGGACTAGAAATAAGTACGGTAGAGCTTATCATAAAAAAAGGTAAAGCTATTCTCTGTGCGATACGCATGCGCCGTGAACGGCGCATGGGGGATGTGGAGGTAGCGCCCTACATTCTATCATAGATAATCTATATCAGAATAATATATGATAACCGCGACTTCTTGAACACCTTATTGCTTGTACACCTATCACGACTATCTACATTAGTTTAGGTTGCATTGTATAATGCCAAAGCCTAAAAGACACATAACTGAAAGCAACACTTCGTCCTTTTTGAAGGCTGTAACAAATAAATGATTTACTTTCTTTTGGAAGTGCTTTATCGGTCATGTCTTGTTATACTTTTAAACAACAACAGTCAAACATCTGTAATCTTCGATGGACAATATTTCTGTTATAAAAATAACAACACAGATACACATTCCAGTAACACCGAGCGGACATAGCTCAGCTGGTATAGAGTTTATTTCGCATTCGGAAGGACGTGGTGTCGATTCCAGTGGCAGACCACCCTGAGGAGTTTTCTGAGCGAATACCGGGATTGTATCTTCAAAATAGGTTCTGGACGACTTCTTTTCCATATTGTCCCGATAACATATTTCAGTGTGAGTCAAAGCTGCCTAATGGTCATGAACAAAATTCAAAACTCATTTCAATAAATTGTAAATAACACAAATTGATATTGAATATTTTATATTTACGATATTTTCTTATACAAGAGGAAGAGATCATTTATGATATATCTAAAGCATTTACTATACATTTCTTGAAGATATACTGAATAAATCATGCATTTAGACAAATTAGTTAAGTTAATTAAAATATGTTGACGAGGCTGATACCCTTCACTTCGTGACAAAGATCGCAATTTTATTCTTAAACAGGAGAAACTAACTACACGATGAAGACATGTAAATTTAGTTGTATCAGATTATCTTTAAATTATAATTAATTTATTCGTTTACTGTACAGCAATAATTTTACAAGTTTAATTACATTTTATTCAATTAAAATATTTGACGATTTGATTTATTTCCCGAAATCAAAGTTTCAAATCACAACCGAAACAATATAGTATTTATTTTGCACTTAACCGCACTAAAACTCCTTAGCAAATGCTATTTCCTATGAAACGGCCATTTCGAAGACGTGCTATAACATCCAGGAAGATTTGTTTTCTTAGTTTGAAGCTTGGGGGTCTCCTGTCCTGACTTATTTTTCCTTACCCTGATCCGTTTTCACCCAGCTGATGACCTTTACGAAAGGTCAACGGGGTGGATCTTTTCCTTGGGCGTGAGTCAAATTTAATGGCCATAACTTGAGAACCTGAGAATATAACGGGAGGAACGATTTCATGTGAGTAAAACTGGCGACATGATTATCTCACACATATCTACAGGGGGAGGGGGATATAATTTCAAGTATTTTATTGAAATTATAAGCGATATGAATAAGGGCAGGGGAAATGGTAAAGCTCTTCCCTTTGCGATACGCACGCGCCGTGAACGGCGCATGGGGGATGTTGAGGTATCGCTCCACATTTTCTAAACCTACGGTACGAGGTGAGGTGGAGTGGTCAATCCCACGCTTGACCGCCGTTACCTTCCCAAGGCGCCCAGGAATACCAAAGGACACTCTGGTACTCAATTTGATAGGAGGCTGAGTGCACCTCAGAGCGCCAGGCATGGGAACATTGTGAGAAAAGTCTCCAGTGTCCTGCTTGGGATTTGAACCCAATTCGTAGTCAGACGCTACCCTCTGAGCCACGGCGCTCCATAATAAGGTTGGTGGTATTACGATACCAAATACTACAATATATTTATTTTACACAATGCATATTACTGATGGCTAAACGAATATCGATCTTCGATTTAAGGATACATTAACGTTCGGATTCGGATCGAGGTTTCGGATTAACGGATAGCTATTTCGATCCAGTACCGAATCTCAAATATATATGGGTCTAGACTCTAGCATATCTTGCATTGAATTTGAATTGAATTTTACTTATAGCCTTTAGGTATCTAAGACTCAGGCGGGGATAGAGGAGGGGGAAAGAATTCGGGAAGGCGTCGGTCAGGACCTAAGTTGAAGGTACCATCAAGGCATTTGCCTGATGTGACTAAGGGAAAACCCTGGAAAAACTTGATAGGATGGTCGGGCGCTGGGATCGAACCCAGGACATCCTGAATGCTACGCCAACGCTCTACCACTGAGCTACGGCGGCTCGGTAGGATCTAGTGTTTCTTGCATGCATACTTTTAGTCAGGGAGAATTTCTTCCAGAGAATTTTAGTCTGGCCTTAAGCCAGAAATAATAATTAAATATCCCACAATATTCAGGTCTGCGGCGGTAGGCCATCGGCTCGAAGGTCCCGGGTTCGATTCCCGGCAGGGACATGGTTGTGGATTTTAACAGTTAAAGGTAAATCGTGACGGGCCGAAGTCCAAAGTTACTAGACTGCTCCATATAAAAATAAAGTTTACCAAAGTTTTTTCCACAATTCCTGAAAAATACCCAAAGTTAGAGTTCTACTCTCAAGTTAGCTTGTTTGTATCGTAGGAACTGTATTAACTCAATTTTACGAAAAGAAAATATACAGGGTATTCCTGAAATAATGAGCAAAGTTCATGAGGTAATCAAAAACAGGAAGAAAAAAATCCCTTTAAAGAAATTCTAAATTATGCGAAATTTAGGAGCTACAAGCGTTCAAAGTTTCGGCAGCATCGTCACAAATGATGTCATATTTCGACACAGAATGACGTAAGTGGTATCGGCTTAGCGAATCACATCCAAAGTAGTACTCGATTTATCTTTTCCAGGAATGTTTACGATTGAGAAAGTGACGCATAGACAAGTGTTGCAATATAAGAATTTGAATTGTGAGGGAAATTAATGATTTAACAGGTCAAGCATAAAAATTCCCTCTTTGCTGCATTCGATAATCAGATATATTGGGTACTGCTTCGATTGTGTTTTGCTACCCAGACCATGCTTACGCCATTACTTGTCGAGAGATGACGTCATTTGTGACCATGCTTCCGTTACTTCGAGCGCTCCGAAACTAACAAGATTTCGGAATTTCTTCAAACGAACCTTTTCCTTGTTTTAGTGTGAGTAATCACCTCCCGAAGTTTGGAACACTATTTCAGGGACCCGGTATGTATAAATGAATATTGTTGCACACTCAGGCAATATTCTAGAAGACGACAACTCGCTCTTTGCCATTTTAGATTAAACTAGGGCGAATTCATCTTTGGTGTTGTTTACAAAAATAGTTGTGTTAATTCAACACAATGCGGTGTCCCAGCGTGACTACCACTTTTTGTGTGTTAAATCAACACAAAACACGGTGTTGATTTCGATACTGTGAAAAAAAATGTTACAGCTTCAGTGAGATTTGAACGTAGATTGCACACTTAGAAGACGAGCGTTTAACCGACTTCGCTAAATCGTCAGACAGAAAAGCTCTAAATGCAAACGATATTTACTGAACAACATTTGAATTAAACGATTACACTATAGATTTAAACAGTGGGATTATATGGGATCAAATATATGTTGCTGAACCCCCAAAACAAACTAAGTTACTTGCACAACTTATCCCATGGTTTAATCGCTTTCTATTTGTCAGTTGAGAACCAGAATTCCCATTCATTGAGAATATTCAATTTCTATGAAAGCAAGCAAGATGGCGACAGCCAAACACTTGAGCAGCATTCCTGCTTTCTTATCGTAACAAGACGTCAAATGCTGCACTTGCTTGCATAGAAATGGAACATGTTCTCAATAAATGGGGATTGTGATCCCTAATTGACCAACGGAAAAGTCATTAAATCATGGCATAAGTCGTGGAAGTAATTTTGTTCGTGTTTGGGGTTCAGCAACATTTTTTTATCCTCTATATTGTTTCAATCTAGTGCTCTTCCCGTCTGACGATTTAGCGAAGTCGGTAAGACGCTTGACTTCCAACTAAGCAACCTATGTTCAAATCTAGCTGCATCCGTACCATTTTTTTTTCTCCCAGTACCGAAATCAACACCATGTATTGTGTTGATTTAACACACAAAAGTGGTAGTCACGCTGGGACACTGCATTGTGTTGAATTAACACAGCTATTTTTTACTGTGTAAGTTGACTAAGTAGTTAGTATTTAACGACAAATTTACTGCAACGTAGGGGGTGACAGTTGCAGATTGCAAAATTTACAATAATAAAAATTACAAACATTTGTGCCAACTCAGGAATTTATTTTTCAGAAAAGAAAAGTTTTTTTTTTACAGGTTTATTCAGAAAGATTAAAGTCAACTTATTTTCACTACACTGTAGAAATGGGAGACACAACGTTCATCCATAAAATGGATGCACATTTTTCATTAACTTACTTTTAACCTGTTTTCGGTTGAATGTTATTTCAAAAAGTGATAGTAAAAAGTTTATCTCGCAGTAAAATCATCAACAGGTTAACGATTAACTTGATGTTACGTTCGGTATTTATATCACCAAGCGGGCTTTAATTGTTCAACCCTGTTATACCTTTTTCAATTTTGTGGAACTTGTTCTCTCTTAAATCTAAGTCAAAATCACACACACAAACATCCATCCATGTCCCAGGCGATATTCTAACCCACGATCTTATAGTCGAAAGACAAGCGCATTTAACCGCTCGGCTACCCTGATCGGCACGAAGGCAGTTGCTGCTCAAGGCTATCTGAGTGATATTAATAGCTAGGATTTTACTGCAAAGAAGGTTAACCAATAAACATGATGCTGATTTTACTGCGAGGAATGTCTCGTTAAAAAAAGGAGAGAGACGTTTCCTACAGTATAAACATTTATTGCCACATTAATTCCTCTTTCCGCCAATGCAGTCCTTGTCGTCCTCGGTCCACCAGTGAACTGTTTACTCACTGTTCGCAGTATAAAAGCAATATAAACACTTAAAATGGCGGGTCGTTCAGTGACAAGCAAATAACGTTACTGCTGTTATTGGATTATAAAATATCCAACCAAGGCTTAAACTTCATCCACAAAAGTACGTAACTTCAAAATTGCCAGATTAGTTTACACTTCGATTAGAAAATGACCGAGTTTTAAGCGTAAAATAAGTTGAACGTTCACCAACAAAACACTTTGGTCAGTTTCAACCTATTTTCAGCTAACGTTAAGCTATTACAAGGAAAATGTTAAACTTTAAAATGGAGTTAAATTTACCAATCTTTCCACTAAATGTCTTACAGTACCTATATATCCACATTTCAGAGTAAATACAACAAAACACTATTTTTTTATTTTTATTTCTTCATAAAGCGGAGTAACATTCATTCATTTCGTGTTTCCACTTTTTACAGTGTATTAGAAAACAGTCAAACAACTTTGATATTTTTTGTTTTACCCTGGTGTATATAATAAATACCACTCGGGGGAGAGGGGGAGGGAGTCGGTCTGAGGCCAAAGTCGCCTAAAAGCCTTAAATAAAATTCAAATTCGAAAAATAAGAAGTTTTAATGGCGACAAAATTGAACGAATCAATGCAGTGTTTTGTTGACTTATTACCCCCTTCTTACAAGAGAGCTTTGTATGTGATAAATCATATTGACACTCAAAAATGATAACTGCCGTGACCGGGACACGAACCCCAATCTCCCAGTTTCCGGCCGGGTCTCATTCATATCCATTTCCCGACCGGAAGTTGCAAGATCCGGGTTTATTTTTATTTAAATTTCTGTGCATTACTCTGTTTATTTTATAGGCAAAATCAATGTTGAACTTTCTGAATAATCTGCTAATTAATTGTTATCGTTTTGATTTGGTGTGATAAAGCTGTTAGCATTAAGATAGCTTCTTGTATGTACGAGAGAAAAAAAAATATTTAATGAGTGACGTCTTCTGATTAAATCCGTAATATCCACTTCAACTTGCTTTTCTTACTTACAGCACCATAATTTAACAGCTGCATGAACAGGATGATTCTAATTAGAGAGAGATTAGAGGTATACAACGAGATTTAACCTCAATCATAATCTCATTAAGTGAAGGGTGGAAGGATAAATTAATCAGTTCTTTTGTCGTTCGTATCTATGTTTGGAATGTGATTTTCTGAATCTAATTCAGTTTTGTGAATCTAGGTTTGTTCATGTGTGTTATGCTATCTGTGAATGTGCACTCTCTCACTATATATATGTATATATAATAATTAAACTGAGTCAGTGGTGTAGTAAAGCTTATAAAGACGAGAGATGCCATCACTTATCGCATGGCAACCAAAGAGTAAGAACTTTCTCATTTTACTTTGAGTAAACAACGACGATGCGTTTTATATTTAAAATTAAGATTGAGTCTAAGAGAATCAGTGGGTTCAGCGTAGGGTGGTGCCAAAATCTATTGACAACTGAGGATAGGAAATACCAAACGTTCTAAGTGCCAAATTTGAAATTTTACAGGAGAAGCAGAAAACGGAATAGATTTGGTTTCGTATCACGTGTGCGTTCCAAAATAATGTACATGGTTCTATCACGCTATAGGAGTATGCTGTATACGTCATAATTGACAAAAAACAAATGGTTAACAAGACAAAAACATAAATAAGTGGAACGTTCTATATGTCATACTAAGTATCCTAATTAACTTCTGAGTTCCAAGTGCCATTTAGCAGTGTACTGTTTGAATTGCTATGGTTGTCGAAGATCAACATTGTGTTGACAATTATATCAGGACAAAGTTACAGCAATATGATAGAGAGTAGCAGATCAGTTCTACAATCGACCGCTAACCTTCTAGTCAGCGCTACGTTGAGGCCAAGCCTGGTTTTGGCCAATGAGAGTACGCAAAGTGTGAGTTGGCCTCGACTTAGCGCTGACTAGAAGGTTAGCGGTTGATTGTAGAACTCACCCTACGTCTTTATTGAGCTCTTCCTCCACCAATACGTACATTAGTAGACAATATACCCACTCCCCACTCCCACTGTGTGTTTCATGAAATCATTGAGCTGCTGAAAGCGTTCTGTAAAACTCTCTGTGCTACTCAGGAAGAAAAGGCAACATGGTCGACTGATCTTTCTTTTCTCCAGCAGACAAAAGGGCCTGATCTTCCAGATGTACTAAAACTTGTTGTATATCAGCCATTGTTCTTCCTCTTTTGAGAACATCGAATAACTTCCAATGTTCTCTGTCAATGTAAGTAGTTTTAATAGCAACTTGTGGTGGATGCGCAGGACACACTTTGACCATTGTGCAGTTGCGAATGTTGCATTTCTTCAGGGTTAACACACTGTCCTTAAAATCAAAGAAATCATTGGAACTACATGAAATGGATTAACATGTTTCGTTGACTCAACCATCTTGTGTAAGTCTTGAGGATCGAAGGACTACGGCCTGTTTTCATAGTTAGGTACTCAAGCTGGAGCTTGTGAACTACTTCGCCAAGGCAGTGGTAATCGTCTCAAGTGTGACACTGTTTCATAGTGGTTACTTCGAATTTACTTTGCCAAGCATTATCTTCGCGAAGCAACGTCAGTGCTTCTTGGTGAAGGAAATTGCTTGAAGTCACAGAAAGTTAATGATTCTTACCAGCGCTGCCAACTACACCATATTCACGCGCGACTATAAATTAAATTAATTTATTTGTTTACCAGAACTATATATAATTAAGCCAAAATGTTTCTCATCTGAAATAAATTGTAGGAATAATTGCATTTTAAATAATTTTGTCGGAAAACTTTCAAAAACTATAAACAATAGTCGGTCATCAAGGACTAAAATAAAGAAATAGGTTGGCAATGGAAACAAGGGAAGTTTGAGCAGCGTGTTAGCAAGCCGTATTTTCTTGACCGTTTACATTTACACAAAACATCATTCTCTGGTAGCTATATCGCGGAAACCGTACAGTACATATGAAAAACAGTTCGTAATTTTTTTAGTTAAAAGAAATTGAAAATATATTGAAACTAGGAAGAGCGATGCGAGGTCAGCTAAGAAAAGAAAAGAGGTGTGGGAAGAAATAACCACGGAATATAATTCTGATTTAAGAATTGAATGCCCAGTAGGTAGTTATTTTATGATTGTAATTTAATCCTGTTGTAAAGATATACTAATTGTTTTCTCCAATGTAAGATCATCAGTACCTAATTATCTTTTCCTCAAAGAATTGCTTTAAACACCTAATATTATTTGATCAATGTCAGCGTCATCTGTGAAATTTCCAAATTTACACCTTCTAGCTAACATCCACTTTACTTTATTGCCCGCAAGAAGTGTAAAATTAACCGGAGAAAGTTAACATTTTGGACGTTTGTAAGTGTTGTAATGCAAAATATGGCATTACTTTAGCTTACGTTGAGCGTGATTTCTCCGAACGAAGTAAGTGACAGGTTCATGTATAAGAATTATAATAATGTTACGTCATTTCCATATAACTATTGAGACATATGCACGAACAAAATAAATCACAGGTTCATGAAAAAATCGAAGTCATGGTAATGCCACGTCATAGTGATACGTTTATTTCCATATTTCCATTGATATTTTACTACAAAAATCACGGACAGTATGTCGAGTGAGCGATGGTGAACGGATACTGGTTAGAAAAAGGCAGGTTAGATGTGTCTCGTTATACGCAATGCGCATCACTAATAACAGACATCACCTATGACTACAACATTTATGGTTGCAAATGGAACGCCCAACGCCTAAATAGACGTCTAATGGCTGCCTTACATTTAAGTTTGCGTTCCTTATTTTGCGTGAGATTTGGGTGAATAGCCAAGGTGTCACACTTACCTTACAATAAAACACGCGTTTCAATTGGCTACTCACGCAAATCGCACACAAAGCAAGCAAGTTTGCATGTAAGGCAGCCCTAAGAGTGAAAGAACGAAAGGTCCTAGAGACTATTTTGCTTCTTGCTCTTTGAGGTAATCACATGCAGTGCGTTTTAAGCGCCATGTACATCGCGTTTAATAAAGATATCCAACCTGACTTTAACCTTCTCCACTCGCTCGAGATCCGTATTTTTCTAGTAAATACTGATATATGCTATTCATAACACGAAGTGTAGCCATAAGTATTCCTCTGCACCACCATGCTTATTAGGGCTATGCGTTACTCAACTCTATTGTGTATTTTACCAAACGATAATCAAATAGCTCTTCATAACACTTTGAGCGCTGGTTGACGCTATGTACTTATAAAGGTACATGTTATAATTATTTGCAAGGAAATAAAAGGTATAGAGCGTACACATGGCTGAATTGGTAGCGGAAACTACGAGCTATGAAGTGAAGTTTATCCACCTTTTTATATTAAGAAGCATTTTCGACCTGAGCTGATGGTAGTTGAGATCCAAACAAGATGTCTACAAGCTAGTCAATCTACACTATGGGATATGGTGCAGTTTATGGTAACCAATTGTTGCTATGGTATGGAAAATCAATATGCCCCCTTGTACATAGCATAGCCCTATAATGTTTCCATACACCCGTAAATGCATCTCGTAAATTTTAGTCTAGAATTAGGATACATATCACTTTAGATCAGCCATATGCCATATTTTCATAATTAAAAAAAATATGTACCTGATTTGATCAACTCATACGAATGGTACCATGCGGAGGAATACTAATGTCCTCATTGCGTGTTCTGGATTCCACGTATTTCGAAACACAATTCACGGGTATCGAGGGAGCTAATTTAAGACGTTTGGCAATATAACGTGCGTGACAACTTCTTTTGTGAACCGGTACCTCCTTCTGAATTCTCTTTCATTCCACTAATCAAACGGATACAGAAAATTCCTAACGTAACGCTTTGGTAGGCGATAATTATAATTTTCCTCATACAATTCCATCCAACGATATCGGTTTAATGCCCAATCATCCATTTTTCTGTTACATTTGATAGCAACTCAAGACTGACATCGACCTTCCTTGGCCAAGTCGTAAAAAATTACTGCTTTCCTTTACTCAGCCAAGTCTTGGAATCTTCTATGAAACAAGCACGCACAAGCAGGGTCTCGAGATATGTCTATGAAACTGAAATCATTAACCAAGGAAGTCGGAAAAAACGCTACTTGTCTTGGCCAAGTTATTCCTCGAAGGTTGCGCTCGAAGGTAACCACTATGAAACGAATTTTAACTTAAGTCGAGCCAATTTACTCAAGCATTTGCTCAAAAAATGTCTATGAAAACGGGCCTTAGTTACCTTCCTGTGTTTCTATATGATGGCAGTATCTCTATCGCAACTTAGAAACACTATGGCCACTGACTAAGAACTTGTGCATTATGTCGTCAGTCTGGTTCTTTGAACATCGTACGGTAGCATTCATTGGCTTGTCTCTTAGACCAGCGCTCCCTGGTGGTGATTGTTTTCACCTCTTCCTGGTTGGCATTTGGAACAAAGATGCAGACATGCGGGTGGGTACATCGAACATGCTTGTGGACAAAAGTGCTTTTCTTAC
>JAGDQP010023366.1:18079-29260 GCA_022664845.1 Lepisma saccharinum
TCTCCCATTTCACACCTTTTTAGGGCTAAAGAACTTGGCTCCACTTTTTGCACCTCTGGTGTTTTTGTTCGGATTTCACAGCTTTTTGTACGTGTATAATATATATACTCGCTCGCTCGGCCTCGTTTAGGTCCTCGCTCCCCGTAGCTGGCTGCGCCCCCAACCTCGAGTTTTTGGGTACTTACGCCCCTTTATCGTAACCACTCTCCAGGACACTGTGCTTCCATGTTGCAGATTTTTTCTCATACCCACCACTCGTGGGAATGAGACATTTATTGAAACATAGGGAAGCTTTGTCATATTTATTGTAACCTACTTGTGATGATACAGCAAATTTGCTTCCTGCTGGCGGCCCTAAAATCCACCACCACCAACCCTAAGGCTCGAACATCATCTGGTGTTTTGCTCGGATTTCACAGCTTTTTATACGTGTATATATATACTGGGTTCACCTCGCTGGGTGTGCTGCCCCAGAATTCCGTGTGCGCCCCAACTTCAAATTTTTAGGGCTACGCCCCCTTTATTGTGATCAGACTTTCTGGGGACAGCGCCCCATGATGTGCAGACCTTTTCCCATATCGCCTCGGGGGCTGCACGCTCATAGCGGTGGTTTGATCCATTTATTGAAACATTTTCGTGATGGTACACCTTCATACCAAATTTCGTTTCTCTAGCTTCAGTCGTTATAAAGTGGGGCTTAGGCGGGCATTTTGGATAAAAGATGGACACGTTTTTAACGTTTTCTTATATTTTCGTGACATACTCGTGATGATACACTGTCATACCAAATTTCATTTCTCTATCTTGAACGATGTGAAAAATGGTATTTCAGCTGCCTTTTTGAATCAAAGATGGTGAATTTTTTAAAACGTTGTTATATTTTCCTAAACTACTCTTGATAATACATCATTATGCCAAATTTCGTATCTCTGGCTCAAGCAGTTGGAAAATGGATTTATGACGCCCCCCATTTTGGATTCAAGATGGCGTTTTTAGAGATATTTTGTAATATTTTCATAATCTACTAATAATGTTGTACTGTCAAACTAAATTTCATTATTCTAGCGGCAGCCGTTTAGGCTGTGTATTCTTTAAAATTTTAGGGTTGGCGGCCATTTTGAATCCAAAATGGCGACTTTTTCAAATTTTTAAAAAGTTTTCTTAATTTGCTATCAATGATGTAGTTTCATACCAAATTTCACTGTTCTATCTTTAGTCGTTTAGGCTCTGTATTCTTTGAAATTTTAGGTTTGGCGGCCATTTTGAATCCAAGATGGCGACCTTTTCAAAATGTCGGAATTTTTCCTTTATCTACTTATCATCCTCTACATTCATACCAAATTTCATGTTTCTAGCTTACCCCAAACACCCTAAACAATATGATGAGTGAGTGAGTGAGTGAGTCAGTGAGTCAGTTAGCCTAAAATGTGCAATTTCAGGGGTCCACAACTAGAACATAGTTTGAGATACGAATATGAAATTTTGTACATCTGCACATATTTACCATATCTCCTTAACGGCAAAAGCTCATATTCCTATCTTTAACATCTTTTTTCTTATGGGGCCCCCAAATCGTCGATTTTGCCATAAACTCTTGTTCCTGTATAACATGCTTCTGGCAGTGCTGACGTTTTCTGACGTGAAGAACTTGGCTCATGCACTGCCGTGCATGTTGATATCCTAAATTCGAAAACTACTTGGATTTAGTAAACAAGTACTCATTCCAATCTCTGGAAAATAGAAGAGTTAATTTTCTACTATCTATTCTACACAAACTAGTACATAGTAAAATTCACTCAGAAAAATTATTATCCGAAATAAGGTTGCACGTTCCGCAAAGAGTTACTCGACCTCGTAATGCAGTCTTCGACCTCCCACCCCAAAGGACCAATGTATTAGATATGTCGCCTATTAGGAGAATGTGCTCATTATATAATTGTATTCTTAAAGCATGTCCAGAGTTAGACATATTTAATGTAAATACCAGTGAATTTCATTGTTATCTAAAGTAATGAATTGTTTTTACAGAATTATTATTATTATTTATTGTTTAGTGTAGTGTAGGGTTGCATTAAGCTATACAATTCTTTTACATAAATAATGGTTACATATAGAAGAGCTTGTTGCCCTACAGTAACAACAACAACAACAACAAAAACACAAATAAGACACAAATATTATACAAAAGCATAAAAAGAGATAGAAAAGTTACAAAATAAGTACCATATACATGCCCATGCTTATGATATGTAGTTAGCGTATAACACAATGATGGGAAAACAAAACACACACACACAAAATCATGATAAAAGAAACAAAAAATACATTTGGGTAAATAGTGAATGGTTCAAAGATAACAAGGTTGAAATGGCTGATTATATACAATGAGTGATTATGTAAGTGAATGATGGCCTAACGTGCGCACTATTCAGTAGTCATATATTACGTCCCTGATTTTCCTTTTGAAAATATTTAGATTTCCCTCTTTTTTCAATCCAATTGGAAGTTGGTTCCGAACTTTGCTCTTCAAATAATGGCACCACAAAGCATCAAATATGAATGTATACAGTATCTTGTAGAATGTATCATATGTACAATGAACACCTGAACTAGGTACATAACCTGTTGTGTTCGATAAATAAATAAATAAATATTTGTATTGCGATTTGTCCCCGGTAAGGGTAATTTTTGTCCTATTTCTCCTGAAATATCTCCTTAGTAGTATTTCTAACGCATTTACACACACACAAACACACTGGAACTTAACTTATAAAGACAATGATGAGGAGTGATAATCCCATGAACATAAATTACGAGTGTTTGAAAAAAAAAATTGAGAAAGATATACGGGCCGAAACGGGACGAAATGACTGGAGAATGGAGGAGACTGCACGGACTGTACGACTCACCCGATGTTGTAAGAATAATGGACGACTAAGATGAGCAGGCCATGTAGCTCGGATGGGAGAAAGACGAAGATTGTATTCCATAGTGGCTGATAAGCCGAAAGGAAACAGACCGTTGGGAAGACAGAGACGACGTTGGGAGAATAATATTAGAAGCGATCTTCGAGAAGTAGGTGTTTGTGATGAAAACTGCCTTGATGTTACTCAGGATAGAATCCTATGGAGAACGTTTGTTACTGCGGCGATGAACTTTCGAGTTCCGTAAGCCATAGAGTAAGTAAGTAAGTGATAATCCCGAAAGCAGGTTATGACCCTACCCACTTGAGAAACGTGGTCCAATGGTAATTTTTCATCGGAGGAAGGGAATGCTACTATTTAAAGAAGGGAATGAATATACAATTTTAAGTGAGCTCACCTCTTGTGTCGCGAACAGAGAATGGACATTGAAACTATCCCCACTATTATTAGAAGGTCACGAGTTTAGTCATTTATCTAGAAGGAACACTGCACTACAATGAACTTGTACAATGAGCGACAACAGTTAGTTTCTTTTGGTAAAATTTCTGGTTGGAATAACTTTGGAATGGATGGACCGATTTGCGTTCTGTTTTCCGTAACTTACAGGAAATTCATTTCTTTCCCTGAAAACTGTACTAATATCGATCCATCTAGTCGAAAGTTATTTGCAAAAGTAGTTTTATCAAAGGGAATTTTTTGTCGCATACTGTACAAGTTTTAATATGATACAAGTTTTAATATGATACAATGTACAAGTTTAATACACTAGGGATGTTCGATATTTGAAATTGAATATAGAAGTTCGATATTTTTCAATATCGTTATTTAACAAATCAAAATTTCAAACTTAAATGTCGAAATATCGAATGTAAAATCAAACTGAAATATCAAATATGATATCGAAATATCGATCTTAGTTTTGCAATATCGAAGTTAATATCAAACTAGCGAACTTAGTACTGAAATATCGAACTTAGTATTGAAATAATGAACTTAATATGGAAATATCGAACTTAGTATTGAAATGTGGAACTTAATATTGAAATGTCGAACTTAGTTTTGAAATATCGAACTCAGTTTCGAAATATCGTACCAAAATATCGAAATATCACACGTAGTATTGAAATATCGAACCTTATATCGAAATATTGAACTTCATATCGAAATATAAAAGTATCGATATATCGAATATCAACAAGTTTACAAATCGAAACTTCGATATCTTTAAAAAATTGATATTGTTTCGATACATCGAGAATTCGAATACCCCTACCGTCAACTACACTGAAAAATGAGTTTGCTTTTTTTTAGATGTGAATAACATGTTTTGTGCATCAAAACGGTCAAGTTTTCATAAATTCTTTACTTTTACACTTCCGTACACTACGTGAACACTTTTTTTTTTTCATATTTTCCACACTCCCACACAAAAATCGATTGTATAAGGAAACGGTTTTAATACGGTAGGAGAGAAGTTATACAAATCGCTGCAAAGAGAATAGAACGTAGCGCGTCTTGATAATGCCTACGACTTTAATGAACTGTTTTTCGTAAAAAAACAGTCAACTTCGTAACTTTTCGTGCTATATATTGAAGAAATTCGATAGCAAAATTGAGTAAATCAGAGCTTATGAGCATATGTTGTCAACCAAATGTACACTACAAGTGTTTAAACGAGCGAGCGTTGCAATTCCAGCAACGATTACGAAGGCTGCGGGGGTCACTTGATATCATCTGAGACTCATAAAAATCAATTTTTATAAAGTAGGTTAGCAACACTGGCAACTAGGGTGCTTGGCGACGCTGACACAGATGTCGGACAGTGTTTATGTCAGTTTTGGTGAAAATAGGTATAATGGAATGGAAATAATTTGAAAATTTAAATTAAAAAAAATGGTATTAATCACTAACCCACTTCTCCAATCAAGACACTTCCGACGATTCTGAACTAATCTAGCGAAGATTTTTCCAACGACACCTCAACCACCTCTTTACACCTTCCCACGGCACAGAAATGCATTTTGAACGTTGTTTTTGTTTTTATAGTTGATTAACCGTTGTTGATTGAAAAAAGTACGTTTAATTTTTAATCATATTTCAACGAAGACTTTATAAAATGCTTGTTCGACGTGGATTCAACTTTTATTTTCAGCTATGGCATAGATTTCGTTTCATGGGACTCCTTCTAATTTATTGGAATAAAATTTATAATTAAAAGCTAATTGAATGCCATTAACCACTATTTTGTGTTCTCTTTTGCATGTTGAAAATACGTTGAATTTCAATCTTTATTCCAACAAAAATTTGATTTCGTTGATAGGACGTTGATGTGACGTGTTTTTAACTATTATATTGAACTGTAATCTAGATTATCTTTCCAAATTAATTGCATAAGAAATGTGCTTAAAAAAATAAGAGAATAAAATTAACTACGTTACTCATGTTCTCATTGGCATGTTGAAAACAGATTGAATTTTAAACTATATTTCAACAAACATTTAATGTCGTTACTAGGGAATTGATGTGAAATGTTTTCAACAATGACATACAGTAGATTTCGCTTTATATACGTTTTCCTAAGACGACATATTAAACTTATTGAGAAATACAAATTTAAAAGTATAGCGATGATCGAAGTGGTAAAAAAGGAAAACTGCACAGACTAACAAAGAAGGAACGTATTCTTTATTCTTATTCTTACATGATGGTGAAATGACACATCTGAATTTGTGGCAACAACGTTCAAGACTGCCTTTTACCACATACACCGTAAAGGAGTAGTAACGCTCAAGGCGACTGCATGGATGATGGAAAAACGTGACGATCTACCAACGACGAGTGCGGAACGTTCCAGCTTCGAATCTTACAGCAGACGGTTGGATAATTTTGTGTTAGATAATACTGTATATCATGATGAAAGCAGCAGCTAAATGTATACCAATAGACAACAACCATGCTCTGTTTTGACCAATTGAACCCATGCCTTTATCGTCCGCTTCTTGATTCCAAGCTGTTCCTTCTCAACTATTATTCAACGTCGAATAAACCGTTCAAGAGGCGTTTACAACGTTAAAATTATGTTTCGGTACTAATGTTTAATTCATGTATTTTCAACGTTTGTGTGCTACTGGGGTTGTGCTTCATAAGATGTATTTTTTGGACACGGATGCACGAGTAAGCTGGATTATAAGGTTCCATTTTGTTATCTACATTGTCAAGGGAAATGAAAGTAGAACTACACAGAAAACAAACGTTGAAAGTTCACATTAAGAAATAAATTTGAATAAAATGTGAATGAAGTGTAAAGCAAGTTTAACCTTTTTTCTTTTTACTTTGTCAATGAGCCCTTATGAAACATATTTCACAAAGTCTATTACATATCGCGCACTATGAACTTAACGCAAAATTTCATTTGTTTTCTTCACTAATATGTAAGAAGCGAGAGTCGTTGGCTTGTACGGTGGTGTAACTTCATTCCATATAATCACTCAGCGTCCTCATGCTGTGATGATTCCGTCTAAAACAAGAAGTTTCTTTAATTTTTGTAACTAATTACGAAAGCTTAACAATTTTGAATACAGTGCGTTTACTCATTAGCATTGTGAACAGCCATAATTACCGGATTTCCCGTGAAGCCATTGATAACTCGGGCGACCTACATTGATGTTTGTTTCCGGCGATGATTAGACCAACGCAATGAATTCGTGGGGGTGATTTTCATCATAGTTGGATGTCTAACCGACACACTTTCCTATTATTTCCTTAAACCTTTTGGTTGATGAGGTCAAAAAGGTCCCTCTATATCAAGTGCTGAAATGTCGTTGGTCAGTTGGAATTTACCTACAATTCAATTGGTATTAAAACGTTGAATATGTTACCGTTCAATAGTCAAGTAATATAGTCCTCAACTTTGACATTTCAGCCATTGTAGAGATTCTCAGAAGGGTGGAGAGTGATAAGCCAAACACTTCTTGGAAATCTGCTTTAATCTATTTCATGAGCTCTGCATCAAAGACACTTTGGTAATCACAGTTAATTAAGCATGGCGCAGTGACCAGTATAAGAACAAAGCACAAGTCGTAGTCTCTATAGCAAGAGTTTAAGGTTAATGTAAAGCAACGATCACCAACAAAAGATGGCAGCACTATTTCCGTATGCCTCTAATGTAGTTTTTTCGTTGCACGAAATTGCTTCTACAAATTCAAGCTTAGAGCGTCCAAAGTTTCAGAGAAGGAAGTTCATATCCATTTCAAGAGTTCTTATTAATGCTATTTTTTGTTCCGTTCATTGTTGAAATAGCTATATTGTTGTTGTGAATATCCAAACCTATAACAATGAACCTCTTTCAACAATGAACGAAACAGCACTGAACTCTTAAAATTGTTGAACTTTCTTTTCTAAATGTTTGAACTCTCTAAGCTTGAATTTCTAGGAGCAGCATTCCAATTTCGTGCAACGATAAAAATATATTAGAGACATACGGAGATAGTGCTGCCATCTATCGTTAGAGATCATTGCTTTACACTGACCTTAATGATCACTTCTACAAAAAAAAAATCACCTGTATCTTTACACAAACGTTCTATAACCACTTAGATAATGGGCATCTGGGGAATATCGGGAGGGCACCTTATGTAAAGCCCTGGTCTATACTTTCCCCATCTTTTACCCAATTCATCCCGGCCTAAAGGCCATAAATAAATTAAAAAAAAGCTTCTATTATATTTTCAGCCATGGATAAATGAAATCATTTCCCATAGACTATGCAACCAGTAAAACAAAAGTACTGTTTGGATTGTATATCTAGCAAGGGGTGTGATTTGTTGCTAAAATATTAAGAACTGGCTGCAAATCGGTACAGGAGGGAGGTTTTAAAGATGAGTATTGAACATTCCTGATGCCCTTCAGTCTTTGGGGTTACTAAAAAAAAACTAACTGTGCACATTTTGTTTACAAAATGCTTTACTAAACTGCAAGTCAGTCCTTTTTACATCAATTTTTTTTTTAATATATTGCGAAGAAATTAACAAAGTCTACTGGGTGCTTCGGAGCTCAGAGGGTTAAACCTTTTCACCGAGACGACCCGGCTTCAACTCCTACTATCCGAAATATTGGAGATCATTTCTATACTACCAGATTCCCTCATTGGTGCATTCCCTCATTTTTAATTTAATTTTATTTATTTAATTAATTTATTTATTTTTTTAACGGAAACTCGACCTTTTCCAATTCACTATTCCTTGCAGAATCAAATTTGTATGCAGCAGCACAAGCTGGAATCTAACATAGTCACTTAAAAAAAGTATTGACCTACTAACATGCAAAGTTTGCATTACTATCTTCCCTGTTTGTCATTTAACCATGAAATTGGCCTCATATTTTGCACTTTTTACCTCAGAGTATGGAGTATTTTGGCTTTCGCAGTGCAACTGACCGCCTGACTGCCTGAAATTACTCGTGTTCTTACACACGTAAATATCATTAGCAACCCTTGATATGAGTGACTCACGCAAGAAATATCAAGCGGCTAGTTGCCATAGCTCGGATGGTAGAGTTTTCGCTTCTAACGTATTTGGCTAGCGATCCTGACTGATGTTTCTGCACGATTTTTGCTAAGTTATAACAGGATAATGTCGGAATAGCACCTTCAAACTAGGCGCTAGCCGGCGTGCATCAAATATCCTCTACCTTTCTCGACTCGAGCAAAAGTTGTTTAAAGCCCATTATGAACACAATTCAATTCTTTGAAGTAAGTACACAGATTTATTCCGTACTTTTCATGTTGAACTTAGTGATATCATGAGGATTTTTTCCTTAGAAAATGATGTGAGGTTCTAGCAAAGTCTTTACGAAGTTCTGGGGCTCCGCGGTATACAGTTTCAGAACTATTGATGTAGCGCAGCGTACGTTTTTTTTTTTAAATTTTAACCGAGGTAAATATTTCAAAACCCGGGGAATTATTGACCTAGTCTCTAAGGTTATTTAACATCTTCTTTATTTTTATCTATCCCTCATGATAGCAATATTCTTTGTTATATATGCAGCGGTGTAGCCAGACAAATTGTCGAGGGGGTCCTCATAGTTGATTAGGGGGGGGGGCACCTTTACAAATACGAAAAAGTATCACATACTTGGTATTTATCCAAAATAGTTCAACGTGTATTCAAACAAGGTTTAGTGCATCTGAAATCGTCCAGCTTAGCTGCTCGATCCCCTTCATTTTTTAAAAATAATATTTGTATCCCTTGTATACGAATAGTTCTAAACGGGTATTCTTTTATTTTTTATACCAACCGATTAATTAATTTTGCGGCGCATACCAACATTTGTGTTTATGGAAACTGTAATACCTGCGGACTGGTTTCTCATAAGATATCCCAACAAAAACAATTAATTCTTTCCAGTAGCATCTGCTTGGTAATTTTAGTTCTCTGCATGGAAAAACTTAAACGTAATCGAACTGGTCAAAATGGTATTGAAATGTGATTGTCGAAATAGACACAATTCCTGTTTTCAGGCGCTTTTTCGCCCGGAAGAGATAGAACATTAAAGTTGATTTCTTGTACACTATTATTTATCTAAGTATATTGAAAGTATACAGGATATGAAGGCTGATATATGTTGCCTTAATATTTCATGAATTTTTAAAAATACAAAAAGTCGTATTTTATCCATATTGGAGGACCAGTAGCTCTGGTGGGCAAAATAAAAAATCTATTTTTTTTCCCCACATGTTATACATTTATGTCAGGAGAAACTACTGTATAATTTTGAACTTTAATGATATTTAAGTTTGAACAGAGCTACAAATTTGCAAATTGGGGATGAACAATGCTCGTGTGTGCTTTGGTAATGATTGTTAAAATACATTTTCTTTATTACCATCAGAATTATGAAGAACGATTTTACTACTGTAGGGATAATTGATATGCTTAAGTAACAAGAGTTGCAGACAGCTGTATAAGCACTTCACACACATATAGAAAGATGGCAACGTTTTCCATAAGGCTTGGTTACATAATGGAATGAAAAAGAAGACAGAGTGAAAATACGGAGAAGCCATGTTGGCAACTGAACGCTTGACATATATAAAATAAGTTTTCTTATAAGGATATTTCAGGATCTACTTTACGTATTCAAATCTTTCTTTGGCACTGTGGTGGTAATATAACATTTACTAAAGAGGTAAGAATATTATTTACCTCCCAACTTACAAATTTGTAACTCCCTACTAACTCAAATATCAAAGTTCAAATTTTTACCTTAGTTTCTTCTAACATAAATGTATAACATGTGAAAAAAAAAATAGATTTTTATGTATTCTTCCACCAGAGATATCGGGCCTCCAATAGGCCTATGCATAAAATAGAAATTTTTGGATTATTAAAAAATCATAAAATATTAAGGAAGCATTTGGATACTTCCTTAATATACAAACTTTGATAAGTTAACAGTGCACAAAAATCAACTTTGATATAATCAATCCCTTCTGGGCGAAAAAGCGCTCTGAAAACTGGAATTGCTTTTATTTCAACAATCATATTTGGATACCATTTTGACCAGTTCGATTACGTTCTGAGGGTTTCATGCAGAGGACTAAAATTGTCAAGCGGATTTTAAAGGAAAGAATGGTGTATGTTTCAATGCCCTATGATAACCCAGTTCGCAGATACTACATTTCGTATAAACGTCTGCTAACACAAATTTTGGCATGCGCTGCAA
The DNA here is from genome assembly GCA_022664845.1 of Lepisma saccharinum. NCBI lineage: Eukaryota > Metazoa > Arthropoda > Insecta > Zygentoma > Lepismatidae > Lepisma > Lepisma saccharinum. The sequence continues at coordinate 28,726 of JAGDQP010023366.1, forward strand.
TACAAATATGGCTACCATTACCTAATAAATTTGTGTCAATATAAAATATTTCTCGTTTTGAAGTGTTCTTATATAAGAGATATAAATCTTAAAAAATATTTTTTTGAAAGGGGTCGAGCAGTCAAGCTGGGCGATTTCCGATGGACTGACCTACAAGTATCGTGTACCAAGTGTTTGAAACTTTTTTATATCTACTGTATTATTCCAATTTTCATTTGGGCACGCTACTTGTTTGGGCACACTATTTGGGGAGCACGGCCCTCTATGCCCCCCGTGGCTACCCCCCTGTATATATGAGAAATTATATTCTTTGATATGCCAATGTATTCATTATTAAGATTCCCCGCCATGATATAAGAAATAATACTGAAATCTGAATTAAGGTCTTAATGTAAAAATAACAATGTAATTATTTGCACATATTGAAAAGCCCATAGAAAAAATAGTCGATCCGGTGATCAAGAATCGAACCCAAGTCCGCTTGAACAACTGCTGAGTTCTATGGTATTGATGTATCATGGATAGACTTTTTTTT
>JAGDQP010023367.1:4904-29259 GCA_022664845.1 Lepisma saccharinum
TCAAAAGTCTAGTATTTCATTTCAACATGGAGTAGTGGTAATAAAAGTTTTAAATAAAAAAACGTTTCTGCAAAAAGATTTTAAAAAGTCAAAAGTTAAGTATTTCATTTCAACATGCAGTAGTGGTAATAAAAAAAGATTTAAATCAAAACAATGTTTCTGGAAAAAGATTTTAAAAAAGTCAAAAGTCAAGTATTTCATTTGAACATTCGGTAGTGGTATGTAAAACAAAATATTTAAATCAGAAGTGTGTTTCTGCAAACAATCAACTTTAAAAGGACTAATAATATTTCATTTAAACAGGCAGTAATGCTATGTGCTCAACAACAAATTATTATTACAAGGTAAAGTAATAGTGGTTTCTCATTGCCTTTTAACACAATTACACTTTTACATGAGCAGTCAACTATTTCAAAATAAAATACTACGCTCTTGTTAATGGGAAATGTTATTTCGGCAGTGGTTGATTAAAACTAAACATTTTTTTTTCAAAAACCACATCTTTTGTGCCATGCTTTGGTCACATCAACAAGGTTTATATTTTCTTACTTTCATTTTTTACAATTTTAGTTAATATTGACAAAAAATGTATATATTTATTCTCTTCCCACTCTTTCTAGAAAAAGGAAAATCTTGAACCTTTATTTCTAAAATATTCATTACTGCAAATTTTCTCTAGCTTTCAACAAAATAAAAAAATTATTTCTAATATTTTTTAAAATATCTATGGCACTTGTACAACAAAGAGGGCATAAATTTTTGGACCATGTTTGACACTATTTTCCTTTCTAACACTCGGTCGACTCTCAATACAAAAACATCAACAAAAATACAACTTACCCTTATTCCTTCAATTTTCAAGCCAGCAAACCCTAACAGGTTCCAATATAACCAATTAAATTTTAGTTACTGCACCAACAACAGGTTCTGGTAAATTGTCTTTCTTTCTATGAATGATGATCCTCGTTATTAGTTTCACCTTCAAGGGAATAAATTCCAATCTGTAAAAATAATAATAAAACTCTTTTACCTCTACAATACTTAAATACATTTAATCTACAACATTAAAATTGGTATTAAAATGTACATTTGGTAAATAATTTTAATCAATAGCTATGCTTTACTTGGTTCTTAACACTTCCGTAAGCCCCTTAAATGTAAGCTTCGTGTAATAATCCATCTTCATACTACATTTCATAAATCTGCCTTGAATGGTTAACAAATTAGTATTTTGGCGGGCATTTTTAATGACTTATGCAAACTAGCGCAAAAAAATTATATTTTCTTAAACTGCTATGCATAAGGTACTTTCATACCGAATTTCAGCTCTGTAAGTTAAACCGTGCAAAAGATCCTTTTTTGGCAGCCATCTTTGTTTTAAAAAGGCAATTTTTCAATTTCTTAAAAATATAATTCCTCAATCTAGTGATCAAAATACACCATTCTGCCAAGTTTTATAATTTTAGCTCAAATAAAGCAAAAAAAGTGTTTGGCGCTCCTGTTTTTCTTTCTAGTCATGCATAAACAAAATATTTCTTTTATTTAAATAGTAATTCATAAAACAAAATTGTCTTTAATATGTTTCTAAGCATAGTCGATTAAATTACGTATTCTGTAACAAATATATTTTAAAATGTACTGCGCGCCTCATGCTTTTCCTTTTAGTCATGCATAAACAAAATCTTTCTTTTTTAAAATAACGTACGTTTCTTTGGCACGTTTAGTGTTTGTATTTCCCACCCTTTAAGCTGTATGTGTTTCTATTAGTTATTAATATTTTTAAAAAAACAGCAGAAACAAAATGCATGGTCTTACCTTATAGTGTTTACGTTATTTTCCTCCTTATTTCCGTCCTATTTTGGGTGTAATTCACAGATCTGAAAATAAACAAAAAACATTGTACTTAATTTACGGTTAAAATATATTCATACAGTTTTATTCAACATATTCTTTCACAAAAATGAACTAAAACACGTAATTCCTTCAATAAAATTTTTCAATATTTTCCTCAGTCCCACCAGGCAAATACAAAATTTTGAACTTTAATATTAGTTTTACACCCCTCCGTCCTATATCCCATACTCTTTCCTAAATTCTGCTCAAGCCAAAGTAACAAAAACACGTAATTCCGTCAGTAAAATTTGTCAAGGTTTCCCTCAGTCCCATCAAGCAAATACCACAGTATTAATTTCATATAAGTCCTGGCCGGTTCCCGCCTTGCTATATTTCTTCCTTTTCTTAAAATCCTACCTTAGCCAAAATAAAAAGTAATTTACTAACTGCGTTTTTCTTAGTTTCCCCTCAGTCCCATCAGGCAAATACTGCAATAGTAAGTTCGTATAAGTCCTGGTCGCCCTGTTATATTTCTTAGTTTCCCTTAGTTTCAATAAACAAATATGGAGGTAGTAACTTCACGTTAGGCACAATTCATTACGTACAAAATCAACATGGACAAATAATAAAGATTTTTTTTCGTCATGCATAAATACAAAATGTAGCTGTAACTTTCTTAATGTCATCCTCAATAAATTAACATTTTACAGGCCAAGCAGTTTGCGGCAGTAGGCCATCGGCTCTAAGGTCCCGGGTTTGAGTTCCGGTTGGGGCATGGGTGTAGATTTTAACTAGGCATAAATAGGCGAATCGTGATGGGTCGAAGTCAAAAATGACTAAATTGGTCCCTATAAAAATAAATTTCACTTAAGCTTTTAATAAATTAACATTTTAAAATTGCAATACCTCACGACTCTATTTTAAATAATAAACACAAAATCAACAAATAATAAAATGTTGTATCTTCAATTGATTTACGTTGCTGTGTAAGTTGTATAAAGTGACAAATCAGTTCGTTTAACGTTATAAACACCAAAATCTATTGTGAATTAGATACGAAATATGCAAAAGTATGTTTCTTAAAAACAAGGTGAGTGAATGAACGTTCCAAAAATTTTAAAAATATTCTGTTTTCTTAATTTCCTCTTGTGAAATCATTTAAAAAATAACGAGTCTTTGTTTCATTTTTATACATACTTAAGGATTCATAATTTTCCTTACCATCAAAGTGTCTCCTTATTTCGCACAAAATCACACACACGCTTTGCAACAATAATGCACTTGCAACTGTTCAGTAATGAAACAAAGTTGAACACAATTGAATCCAACAACCCAACTGGATAAACCAATTCCTTTACCCTTTCTCCTTTTTTCATCAACTAAATTAACTTTCAACCCGCAGGGACTTCCAATCGCCGCGTGTGGGCTGTAAGGAAAAAAGTTTCGTTTTTCTCCTCTTTTCTTTTTTCAAAACAAATATTTTTTTCTTCTGTTTTTTATTATTTTTTCCTATTAATAAATTATTTTTCTCTGTGTTCTCTTCAACCAAGAAAAAGGCAAATACCCTGTAGGCATCCGCTATACGTTTAGGAAAGCACAACTAGAGTCAGGGGGAAGTAACACATTCATTATCATGGGAAGAAGTTACGCTATACGAATGCGTGTCGGCAGTAAGAATTTAATTACGGAGTACATTTTTCGGTACCAAAAACAATTAGCGACCTGTCAATCCTCGCTATACATTTAGTAAACGCCACTACTACACCCACATGCTTTATTTTCATCTTCCAACCAATATTCGTTAATCGTCGTCATCTTCTGCATTTACAAGTACAGTAAATTTTTAGCTTAGGAAGTTAATTACATGCATTAGGTATTTTGCATATACGTGGATTAGGAGTTCAAGTATGATATTGTGCCCAGATTGTCAGTTTTGCTACCATTTTCATAGAATATTTGAAAAAATATTTCTACGTCGTTGGAAATTGAACAAATATTATTTGACACATATTGTGATTGTCCCGGTTCCAAATCACAACGGTTGTCAGTGTTGCCTAACTATTTTAAATTTTACTTATACAAATCTGCAGTGTCCATTGGATTACACGAAATTGTGCATAATATGCGTTAGTAATCAACCTCAACTCACGATAGAACTTCCTCGATCTCAGCTAACCTCAACTCACGATATGACTTTAACCTCAGCTCCGCGATAAAACTTCAAATTGAACATCAAGAACATTATGTCTGACCTCTCTCAACCTCACAATGAAACATTAACCTCGACCTTACTCAGTTTCAACCTCACAATGGAAGTTCAATTCGACAGCTTCCAACTTCATCAGAACTTCAACATCGACCTCACTGAATATAAACCTCACGATTGAACCTTCGAACATCAACCTCAACCTAACGATAGAACTTCAATCTCGAACTCACTTAACGTCCAACTCACGATAGAACTTCAACCTGAAACTCAGCCTCACGATGGAACTTTAACATTGACCTAACTCAGACTTACAATGGAACCATAACATCGACTTCACTGGATCCCAATCTAGGGATGGAACCTTAACCTCGACCCCACTGAACCTCAACCTCACGATGGAACTTCAATCCTGATCTAAATAAAATTAAGCTCAACATGGGACCTCGACCTCACAGTGGGATTTCAACCTCAACCACTCGAAGGAACTTCAACGTAGACCTCAACCTTAACTTCACGATGGAATTTTAGATTCAACCTCACGATGGAACTGTAAAGTCGACCTCGTTTAGCCTCAACTTTACAATGCAACTTCAGGCTCTACTGCACTCAGGTGTTAAACCTCACGAGGCACAACCTCAAGCTCATCTCTCCTAGACCTCTAGACGCAAGCTTAAGTTTGTGGGTCGAGGTTGAAGTTTCATCGTGAGGTTGAAAGAGGTGGAGGTTCAAGTTCCTTGTAAGGTTGTTAGGTCAAGGTTCATTGTAAGGTCGAGTCAGATCAAGGTTGAGTTTGAGTGAGGTCGAGGTTAAAACTCCGTTGTGAGGTCGAAGTTGATTGAGATCGTTGAAGTTAAACCGTGAGGTTGTAATGAGATTGGGGATCATGTTCCTCGTGAGATTGAGTGAGATCAAGGTTCAAGTTCGTCGTGAGGCTCAGGTTGAGTGAGGTCGAGATTGAAGTTTCATCATAAGGTTGAGATTTTAGTCAGATCGAGGTCGAATTTGAATTTTATTTAAGTCCTTTAGACATCTAAGGCTTGGGCCGGAATAGGGGTGAGGAAGGATGAAAAGTACTATTCCGGCATTTGCCTGGTGCGACTGAGGAAACCCCCAGAGAAACCTCAATCAGGTCACTTCGATTGAACCCACACCCTCCCGAATGTTACGGCAACGCTCTACCTCTGAGATACAGCGGATCGGTAGATTGAGGTTGAGATTAAGTAAGGTCGAGGTTGGTCGGTTGTGGTTGAAATCCCATCTCGAGGTCGAGGTTGAATTTCGCACTTAAAGTTCAGAGTGGATGAAAGCGAGGACAAAACAGCACTAATGATGGTGAGGATCTAAGGATGAGGATATGAAAATTAAGCCAGTCCTCATGAGGCTGAACACCAAATATACACGTGCCAATGAAAGTACGTCAGAACGAGAGCTCAGGCCATTCGAATATTCGATGATTTTGGGCATATCGTATATTCGAATATTTGAATACTTCTTGGAAGGAGTAGTTCCGAGCCCACTTTACCAAGAACTGTAGGTTCTGTCCTTAGAAGCTTTACAGTTCATTTTAATGTTAGTATCAAACAAACAATTAAGCAGGGGTAAAGCATGGCGTGGTGCTTTGCATAGTTTTCTTTCAAAGTAATACATTACATAAACTTTATACAAACCAAACTCACACCTGGCAGTGCAAATTTACGTCTGTCCTTCGAAAAACTGTATAACGGCTTTCCTACGCCATTTGTTCAATACTTAAACTTAGGTACCCTGGACGCTCGCTTGCCCCCTCCCGTTGTCTTTATTAACAAACGATATCGCTAAACAGTTGCCATACTCCAACGAGCAGGAAGGCTCAAGTACACAGAGAAAATAAAAGTAAAATACTAGTGTTGTTGCTGCGTTTGTGTCATCAAGCCCCATTTTACAACAGGAGTCTCTCGTGTGTGTCGAAGGTAATGATAAGTTCCAGATTTACTGCACATGTATCCAAATATTCTTTTGCAAGTGATACAGTAGACAAATCCTTGTTCTTTTAAACATTTCCAGCCGTATTTAGAAACATTTGAAGCGAAGTAGGTGAAGTCGTATTTAGAAACGAATTTTGTGCGTAAGGAGCACATAAATTTAATAACATATTAGTCGCATGCTTAAAAAAGGGGAAACTCCAGTTTTGTGTTGTACTAATGACTTACTCGGATCTTTTGAGGACAGAAAACAAGAAAAAAAGATAAATATTCATAATTACTTGACGAAAAAGTGAATATATTTTCCTGCACAACACATTTCAATAAATTCAAAACACCAAAACCATCTTTTTAACTAGAAAAATGACTCAAATAAGTCGAACGCATGCTAATTTTGTAATGCTACTAATACGTGTTGAAGTGTGTTGCTCCACTTGTTGGCTTTGTGGCGCACTTGGTTAAAACACGCTAATTTTAGTTATTTTCAGCGTCGATGGTTCGATCCCCGTCGAAGAAATTAGATAGTTTTTACTTTCACTAAACTAAGTAGTAACTTCAATGTAATAGTTATAAATAAAACTTCTATATCTTACATCATTTTTACTATGATATATTCAAATTGAATTCAAGTACTACGGGAATTTACGTAGTATGCAAAATTTTACTACAGAATGGGAAAATATAGATATTGGGACCTATAGCTTACATGAACTCAAAACAGTTGTGTCCCTAGGTGGAAATATTCGTCCTGAACCTAAGTTTACTAATGGTCTTAAGGGGACTGTTGTCGTTTTTTTATTTTCTGCTAATATTGTATTAATGTTACTGATCATGGTTCCAAATATCAAAACAGATCCCGTTTGTTTGCTTGACAGTGACTTTTGTCAAATATGCACCCATTAATTATAAAATAATTAGCAATTAATTATGCAAATTATCAACATGGAGTTATACATTAGGAAGCCCAGAACTAACATCCAACGGAAACATATGCTTCCTTCAACTGTATTCTAAAAATTAAATACTTCACAAAACCTTGACCTTTCCAGATAATATAATATAATTTATTATGTATAAAAATACACATATCAAATATAACTATTTGTGTACGAGAAATTAGACTTTGTTTTTAACCGTTGTTTCTGCAAAAGCTGTTCATATTTTTGATAATTTTCTTTTTGGAATTACTGAACTGGTAATTTGTCTTTCATTTAGGACTATTTTCTACAGCTTTAACCGTACGAACTTAACAATGTACCAGGTGCTTAAGCCGGCCGGGTGGTCGAGCGGTCTGCGGCGGTAGGCTATCGACTTAACGGTTCACGGCGTCCAGCTCGTGCTGTAATCAACGTATTACATTGAAATTTGGTACATATGCGAGTGAGACCCTGCGGAAGCGAGTTACGCTGGAAAAAAATATTAGTTCCAATTTACGCCACCAGGGGAAATGTAGCGCTGTACAGGTAAGAAGCACGTGGAAATGGTACTGAATGTATGGATAAGACGATTATCTAGGGCGAAGAGGTCAAACATGTGAGATAAATGTAATGCAAACGAGGTGAAAGGTAACTGATGGTAACAAATGGTGCAAAGGGAATAACTTCAGCAACAATGTGAGGGTAACAAAAGGTGACACTTGATTGTCAGTGAATGGTAAAAGAAGATACAATGGGAATAGCGTTATTAACATTTGAGGTTCCAGTGAACAATTTACATAACATGCTCCATATGTCCACCAGAAACATCGACGACATGTTGCATCCGCAGAATGGTGCGCGCAACAGTTGCTCGCAGCATTTCCAGCGGAATTGTAGCTACATGTCGTCTTATGCTGTCCTTGAGATCAGCCAGCGACTGGACATTTCCCTGGTAGACCCGCGCTTTCAGATATCCCCCACAGCCAGAAGTGACACGGATTTAGATCGGGGGATCTGCCGGCAACGCATCTGGAAAACCTCGGGAGATGATGCGATCCGCAGTGAAGGTTTCACGTAGCAGATCTTTCACGAGGCGACCGGTGTGCGGTGTTGCCCCGTCTTGCATGAACACAGTAGTCTCCAAAGAGTTTCGTTCCTGTAACGTAGCAATCACATGTCGCACTAAAAGTTCCCTATAACGTGCCGATATCACTGTACAGGTGACAATCCATTGGGGTGTAATCTCCTCAAAGGAAAACGGGCCAATAATGAACGTTCCTGTGAATCCGCACCACACAATCACGTACGCAGAGTGTAATGGCTGTTCCTGCACAACATGCGGATTATCAGAGTCCCATACCCGACAGTTGTGAGTGTTCACTGCACCCTCTAGTGTAAAATGCTCCTCATCAGTCCACAAGATAACCCATCGTCGAATTTACCATCTTCTTTAAGCCATTTCTTGATATCGACCTCTTCTAATTCCTTTCATACGCCGATATTCCCTCAATGCTTCACTGTGATTGCTCCCATTCTGATAGACCAATTTTACTAACAGTGCACGGGTTCTCTTATCAATAGACAGGATGCTTTGCACGCGATAATGTGTATGAAGTGTGAGCTCGCCTGTGTTACGGCCTGTACAGAGCCATATTTTCCCCTGATGGTGTAAATTGGAACTAATATTTTTTCCAGCGTAACTCGCTTCCGCATGGTCTCATTAGCATATTTACCGAATTTCAATGTAATACGTTGATTACAGCACGAGCTGGACGCCGTGAATAGCGGCACTTTAACTGTAACCACCTGGTACATAGAAAACTTACGTACGCTGTAATTATTATTAATTCTCCCCATTTATACTCAATACGCTGGCACCCCTCCTAAGGGTGACGGATTCTTCCATGAACTCCTAGCAGGTTTGACAGTGTTGACATAAGGACAATTTTGTTTCAAGTTCTGTAAGGGATGGCAGGAGATTGATGATTTATTACTCCATGGTCGAGTTTTCCCGCTCCCTCTCTGTTCTACACGGTCTGGCCAAACCAAGTTCCTTATTGTGTTTTAGAAAGAGGCAAGTTTTTTTTTCGTAACTTCACTCTTCACAGTTCACACAGGTTTTGGTCACAAGTTTTACAACTGACAAGGGTGGTACTTGGTAAAAGTTGAGTTCTATGTTTCTATGGGCATAAAAAGTGCATTCAGAACAACGTAGCTACAAATAAATTGAAAATAACACCTTGTTGAAAACCTTTCTAACCTCATGAGTCATGACATAAAATGTTGTTTATTTATTGCCTTATTTTCCATGGTGTAGTTAAAGCCATAAACACTTTTTTTCATTTAGCTAAATACGATAAAAAAACTTCGAGAGAAATAGGATGCAACACTATTCTAGATTACGCCAAAGGTTTGTCGAGTCAAGAACAAGTAGAGTTCCAGTATTCGAAGAATCAATTAGCCTTGTGATCACGCGCGTAGCCAGGGAGGTCGAAGGGCTCCGGACCCAATCCAAAATTCCGATTTCCATGTAAAATTAGTATATTTTTAGGGCAATATAAACCCTTAATCCAGAAAAAACTGGTGGGCTACCTCCGAAAAGAAATTCAGAATACGCGCCCGCTTGTGGTGTATGTCTCTTCTGTAATCTCCACTAGCAGCTCATGTGTTTCGAATTATGTACCAACACGTCATTTTTGTGTAGCGAGTTAATAACAACCATAATAATATAACCTGCGCTTAAATATTTTCGATGGCATCATTTGTGCTTCATTTCTTTCTCTTCCTCCAAATCAGGGACTTCTGGCGTTTGGTTCTATTCTTGTGGAGAAGATAGTTTTTGAAAAACATTCACTGTCAATACGTACGTTACTATTTTGATAAGGGTTTTTCACCCTAAAATATGTAACTGTGTAAAGCCCTGTTTGTGAACAAAGCTGTTTTTGAACCCCTAGAAAAGTCTAAGTCGAGATTGTATGCCTCTGAATTCTACTCTAAGATCTTCCGAATATGCAGCCACTTCTCAACAATTGAGCTCCGGCCGCATGGTCTTTGCATTTTATATTTGACAACATACTTTATATAATAACAAAACTACGCCCAATTTCAAGCTGAACTTGTAATTATTTTAGGGCTTATTTTCGAGTGTGAGTGTGCCACCCTAAATTTTTCATATCCCCCTATATTTCCCTAGCTCCATATCAATAATTTGCATACATGTATGGAAATTAAAGATCAAACATATACTTCGTAAAATTTTAATTTTCTAAATCCAAACCTATAATAAATAAGCTCTTTCAACAATGAACAAGAAAGACAAAATAAAATCGTCACGGATAGAACTCGTGTATTGGTTATGAACTTCCTTCCCCGAAAGAAGTTAGATTCTCTAGACTTGAATTTGTAGTTGCAGCATTGAAATTTCGTGCAAGGATAAAAATACATTAGACATATACGGAGATAGTGCTGCCATTTTTTTAGATCTTTTTGTTACATTAACCTTAAATATATATTATAGGTACAACTGTGTATTTTTATAGAGTATATAGCATTCCATTATTTTCGAATCGAATATAACTTATGAAACAAAAAATCAGCGCTTTATGCATAGTTTTAGAAGATCTTTCCGATAGCAAATTTCAGAAAAGGTGTCCTTAACGACCCCTTACGAAGTTGCAAATTCATTTGGAAGTTTCTTATGCGAGAAATATTACAAAATAATATTGAATGGTAAATTGGGACCTGAATTGCAAAACATCCCAAGTCCACCGGAGTATGATTTATTTCAGGAGGAACAAAAGCAGTCTAAGGTTTTGGTGTGTTATTCTGTTGACCTGAAATTATTTTATATTATAAAAGGTTTTTGAGTTGGGATTAGGAAGTAATATTTATGGAAGTGGATAGGCCTTGGAACATAAATACCGACGAACAGAAAAAATGCAAATACGAAAAAACTGGACTTGAGATATTTCGCTATTCAAGTCTTCAGTTAACGTTTTGTGATAATAAAAGGGCATTGTTATACGTATCGAGTGCGGGGTCGGAAGGTCCATGCTAATTTTATAAAATTAGGTAAGAAATAAAGGGAAAGGGGAAGAAAGAAACAATGTCAATTTTCGGGTTCTGTGCCCTATCTGTTGGTGAGCGTGGTACTATTGAACGAAATATTCCATACATCCTGAGACGTAGAACTCCTGAGAATATTCCATACGTCCATGGAAAAAGCGGCAAAAGGATTGGCGAGCAACTCTTTCTGTATAAGGTTTTCAACACGTTTTTCTCGAGAAAAGCATTTTTGTGACATTCCTTGCTTTTTCTCTTACCCTTCAAATGAGATATGTTTGCGTCACCTGAAGATAACTTCTTTCCCTTATTTAACTTCCATAAATTACCAGTCTACCTTTGCCATCAACTGAACTTGTTTGTTCAATAAAAAATGCAGCTATCGCAGCAAAAATCTCTCGGATCATTAAGTCGATTCCTGCCTGGGACAAAAAATTGATAGATCTACCTACCTATTATTTTCTCTTGTTATTGTTCGCCAAAATAGTATTGACTGTTGTATATTTTGAACTCAATAGAGAATTTTCACTTCACCAGCGCTGGTTTGACAGCGAAAACAAACTAGGGCTACATTTTCTCTGGTAATAGGCTATGAAGTCCCTTGACCATTCTTTGCGGGGAAGGGAACAGTGGCGTAGATAAGGGAGGATATGGGGGATATATCCCCCCTTGGCACCAACTGTATGAACTAGGAAGGAGAGTATTTCAACAAGAAAAGAATGAAGTTATGTTTGGAAACTTATATTGTTAGTTAAAAAAAATAATTGTAAGGGCGGTAACAGCACAATAGCTTACGACCGTCCCGATATAATTGTAAGTTTATTTATAAACAAGGGTCGTATTGTACATTTTGCGTTGTAGTTTCACATTTAGATAGATGTGGCAAATAACCATTAGGACAACCAGTAATATAAAAATTATTTGACAATAATATCGATAGTGCCAGTAAAAAAGAAAAAATATTATTTCTAAACACTAATGAAGAATGTAGTAATTCATGTACGGGTAGTCCCAACCCAACGAGGGTAGAACGTAGAAAATTTTGAACATAAAACATTTAAAACTATGGTTGAAGCAGTTACTTTCTACGTAAAGAAATTACGTTAAGAGATGTCCTCGTTACATTACATATTAATTATAAATTAAAATTACACATATTGAAAAGTTTCGGTTGTAAGATCTGTGATCCTTCAGATCATAGGGGAGAAGATACAATTTTGGTTAAATTCATTTTCTATGGGCAATATTAGTAACTTTTGACTCGAACTATTACGATTACACGAGGGTAACGCTTGTTCAATTTCACAAACATCCATGCCCCAGGTAGAATTCGTACCCACAACCTTGGAGACGCTGGCCTAATGCCTCATAACACACGACTACCTCGGTCGGATATAAGGGAAGAATAATCTATCCATTAAAATTATTTATAGAAATTTGCGAACTTTTAATTTTTTTTGCCTGACTAATTGCAGCTGAATGATTTTCTGCATTAACGGATGAAACTCTTAATATCACCTACACGGCAAAACTTCGTTGTTAACTACGTCAATGATGAATATGATTTCTTAAAAAGCAGTTTAAGCACTGACTCAGTAACAATCTGGCAGATTATCCATATAACGCGGTGTTGGCCGGAAAATTTTGAAGAAACAATGTCGGAATTAGGCGAAAACGATTTGTCAGATCTGATATATTTTGATGTTAACATTATTATTAACAGCAAGAAGAAGAACTTAAAAGGAGGAATATGGAGATCGAACGTAGGAAAATGGAATCGGAGAAAAAAGCAAGAGAGGAAGGGAAAAAGGAAGGTGCTCCATTGATAAGAACACCCCCAGGGAGGAGTCAATCAGTGGAGAGAAGCAAAGCAATAAATAGGAGTCAATCACTAGACAGACAGGACAGAGGAAGGAATAGAACTACAATCTCCCCGCGGATGAGCGGCACGAGGAAAAGGGGACAAAGAAAAGCACAGATGAAAGTAGGAAGGAGGACGAAGACGAAACGATCGATGATTAGCTAGAGGAGAATCAAGAAAAACTACTTCTGCAATACAATAAATTTACTGAGGTAATAGATAGAATGTTGACCAAGCTAAAAATTGGAAAAGAGCCAATTAAAAATATAAAACTTAAGCTCATAAAATACCTAATGAAGATAACGTCCCTGTAAAGTTGATTACTGGAGCAACAAGATGCGAATGAGAGCCTAAAAGAAATCATAACACAGGAAAGGAAATCTCACCTAATCGAAAAGAAAAAATGGATGCAAGGAAGTGAAGAAACCAGTACATCACAGCAGATGGAAGGACGGGAAGTTGATCTAGCGGAACGAGGAAAGTTCTTAGAACAAGAACTGGATAGACTAAGAGCAAAAAAAGAATACATAGTGCAGGCTAGGAAGATGGCAAGGATAGAAAGTAAAACAGAGAGAATTGAAGAGGAAAATATCTATCTTAGGAGGAAGAATGAGGAGTTAAACCAAGAGATGGCGAAGGTGGAAGTAGCAAGGGCAGAGTCACAATTAAGATTAAACCTGGAGAGCGACAAGAAAAAAGAGCAGAAAAGCAAAATGGAAAAACTTGAAGAAAGAATAACAGAACTACTAAGAAATGAGCAACTCCTTATAAACAGAGCAACAACAACACAACAACCGACATTTGCGGAAGCACTGAAAAAGCAGCCTGTTTCGGAGAGAGAGCAAAAAATTGAAGAAATCAGAGAAAAAGGTAAACCATTGCTCTATATACGTCCGGAGAGACGATGGCCCAACTGAAAAGCAGCTGGGTGAGCACAATAAACCCGAAGACTGATAAAATAAGAGCTTCGATCTACACCGGAAAAACAATTATGGTGGTAAGGGCGGAAACAAAGGAGGACGAGGAAAAAATAATTAACAAGAAAGGAGTCAAAGACAATTTTCAAATAGAGAAGCTGAAGAAGAGAAACCCTCTACTGTTTGTCTACAGCGTGGAATCGCAGTTAACAAACGAGGAAAATGCTACAAAGATAATCAACACGAACATTGATGACTAGCAACTAGTAGAGAAGGCACTAACAGAAACCAAAGTAAAGTTTAGGACTGGTCCGAAACGTAAAAGAGTCTGTCATGCGGTAGTGGAAGTATCTCCGGAGGTAAGGAAGGTTCTGCTGGAAAGGCCTAGGATATATATTAACTATACGGGACACTCAATAAAGGATTACTTAGTGGTTACTAAGTGTTTTAAATGTGGCGATCTAGGACATATCACCCTTTTTTGCAGTGGTAAAGAGATGTGCGCACACTGTGGAGAAAAGAACCACAAAAAAGAAGCGTGTCCAAAGAAACAACAGCAAAAAATGTGTATACCATTAAAAATGAGGAAAAAAGAGTGCCAAACTTACCAGAGCCTACTAGCAAGGAATGTAAGGAAAACAAACTATAGCTGAAAACCTCAAAAATCTATCAAAATCTGAGAAATTATGGATAAAGGAGATGGCATGGGTGGACAAAGAACAAGAAACAAAATTCATTGATTGGCTAAGAAAGACCCTAGGACAAATAACAAAGAGAACTCGATAACAGTTACTAAAGGCAGCTTAAATCTAAAAAATTCAGAACAAACAATAATGCATTTCTAAATCCCAGTCTGGTGACTTTCCCGATGGGCTTTGCCAGGCATGTTGTTGAGTCCCATGAGACGTTTGACCTCAAAGTGACAAATAAAATCCAAATTAATAGAAGTAATGGAAAGGAAGTAATAATGCATTACACTGAGAATAATTTTGAATGTATGTTCATACATGTACAGTCCTCGATAGAGGACCTTCTGGAGGATCTAGAAGATGTATTATTCAGGTTGCAGGAATTACAAATGGACGAAAAATAGAAATAAATGTTCCAGC
The DNA here is from genome assembly GCA_022664845.1 of Lepisma saccharinum. Taxonomy (NCBI): domain Eukaryota; kingdom Metazoa; phylum Arthropoda; class Insecta; order Zygentoma; family Lepismatidae; genus Lepisma; species Lepisma saccharinum. Next base: position 19,774 of record JAGDQP010023367.1, read on the forward strand.
GCTTGGATTGCGACTGTGGAGACATGACCCAAAGGAGGAAATGGTAAAATTTAACAAATATAATGAAAAAGAGAATAACAAAATAATTTTTAAGATGTACATAAGCGACAACAACATTTATAGGAAAGTAATCTCAGATATAGAAATAAATTGTAGCATATTATATGAACCAAGAAGAAGCGAAATAGAAGTAGTACAGGAAAAGAAAGAACCAAAAACAGGAAGAGTCGTAATAAACCTATCAGACTCGGATTCGGAACAGGAGAAAGAAGAGGAGGTACCAACATCAATAGAAATAAGGAGAATCAAATCCACGTTGCAGGAAAGAAGAGATAGGCTAAGACTAATAGAATTTAGAGAGAAAAAGAAAAATACAGTGATGAACACCAAAATGCAAGAACCAATAAAAGATAGCGTAGAGCATAGAGAAGAAACTGTGGAAACAAAGGAAACAAGTACTCAAGCGGAAAAGAAAAAACTATGGAGTGCCTGGTTCACAAGACTCCTCCCTGGCGAAAAATCAGCAGAAGAAATGGCGAAGCTAAACACAAAAGTGAATGAGCATTTACATAAAACAAACGAAGAAGTGGAAAATGGGATTGAGACAGAAGAAGACACTGGCAGAAAAGAAAGCGATGAGGAAGAAGACGAAGAACAACCAAAACCAAGCTGTTCCGGAGAGATAGACAAGGGAAGAGATTGGACATATATAACTGAAGACAATAGATACAATCTGGCCACCCTGGAGGATCCACAAACTCTGACAATAGCGTTAAGACATGTTGTAAGAAAACAACATGACAACGGAGAAAGGATAACTTTTCCGTACCAGATGTAGTGGATAGAATCTCTTTGAGGTGACAGGGTCTGCCGACCGACCCACGCGAGCTGATGGCGCTGATTAAGGAAGTCTTCGCTAGAAGAGAAGAGGTCTTCGACCTTGAGGAGGTCTATCTTGACTTTGTGAGGGTGCATGGCAGGGTGTTACTGGATCCAAAGGAGCCGTGGCCGCACTGCTATGTGCACACAAGGTTTCCAACATAAAATGGGGGCGGAGCAGTGTTCTGTGCTGCAGATTAATGCACAAAACTCAAAAATGGTCGGCTTAGAACTAAGGAAATTATTGGAAGAAATGAAGACGGATTTGATGTGTATTCAAGAGCCATACACCTTAAAAAGTAAGTTAACCAACATTCCCACAACCGCACAAATAGTGATGAAGGGACCTAATCCAAAAGCGGCCATCGTAAACTTGAACCTTGCGAACAAACTAATAGAATTATTCCAATTTACGGATGAACATACTGCCTGTGCGGAACTGCTGACAACCAACAAGAAATATGTAATAGTAAGCATGTACTGCCAATTTAGATTTGAAGTAGACCAATTCGTTGAAAAACTTGAAAACATAATAAATACATACAGGAATAGAAATATGATCATAAGTATGGATGTAAACGCAAAATCGCCCTTATGGTATAGCAATATCATAAATGACAGAGATCGGAGAAAAGGACCTGATTCAAACTAATCTTAATAATATGTAACATTGAGGGACAACCACCAATATATAGGAATCAAGCAGGCGCGGAAACCATCAGATCTTACACTAACCTCTCCAAATTTACATAATGACATACACAATTGGAAAGTACTAGACGGGCAAATAAGCAGCGATCATAATATAATAAAATTTGAAATAATACAGAATAAAAATGCAGCACAGACCACTGCCATGGAGCAAGTGCCACCCGTATACAACTTGATGAAGATGGACTGGAAAAAGATGGAGGAAACTTTGACCATGTCAGAAGTGACAGAGCGGATAATTCTGGATCAACTAGCGGAGGAGGTAGAACGCAGAACCGAGTATGCGATTGGAAGAGCATGTTCGCCTGGCAAAAAGAAAAATAATAAGAACAGAACCCCATTCTGGTGCGGGGAACTGGACAGGCTGAGGAGAATTGTCACATCCAGAAGGAAAATCTACCAACAAGCCACACACCCGGTGCTTAGAAACAGGAAATTAGAGCAATATAGGGATTCAAAAAATAGTATAAAGAAAGAATAATCACTAGGAAAAAAGAAACATGGGAGAAATTCTTGGAAAATAACCTAACAACAGATGCATGGGGCGCACCATACAAATTAGATATGGAAAAGACTACACCGACTACCTTGTCAACACTAACGAAAACAAATGTTACTTATACAAAGAACTGGAGGGGCTCGGCGAAATTGTTGATGGAAGAACTAATACCTAAAGATCAAGAGGAAGATGAAACTGAAGAGCAACGTAGAGTAAGAATAGAATCAGAAGAACAATTGAGGAAAATAATAAGACTGAAAGAAGAAGAAAATAAAGATGAGAAAATTGTACAAAATTCGGAAGTTGAACTGGCAATAAAATCACTAAAAAGTAGAAAAGCGCCGGGCCCTGACGGATTAAAATCGGAAATATATTTTAAAAAATCATACACATTTGGCACCTTATCTGGCAAGACTCTGCCGAATGTATTGCTAATCAGGGACGCTTCCCTAAAAAATGGAAGGAAGCAAATTTAATAATACTGTTAAGAGATCAGGAAAAACCGCGTGAAAATCCACGATCATATAGGCCCATCTGCCTCCTGAACACAATTGGCAAAACTTTTGAAAAAAGTCATCATAAAAAGGCTACAAGAAGTAAGAGATGGACTAGAAAATGATAACAACCAATTTGGTTTTAGGAAAGGTGAATCAACGCAAGATGCAGTTAACAAATTCAGTACAAATAAGAGAGGCGGAGGGCAAATATGTAGTAGCAATTTTCATTGATATTAGGGAAGCGTTCGATAACTTATGGTGGCCAGCTTTGTTCAGGAACATGAAGAACCTAAAAATACCTAACTACATAGTAAGCGTGCTTAAGGATTATTGCGAGGGTAGAATGGTTAACCTCTGTGCTCCAGGTGAAAAACTAACAACACCAAACAAGGGATGTCCACAGGGGTCAGTGTGTGGACCAATTTTCTGGGATATGTGTATAAATCCATGCATTGGAGAACTACATGAAATGACGGAGGTACAATCGGTCATTGCCTATGCGGACTACATTGCAATCTTGGTGGAGGCGGACTCTAGAAAAGAAACAGGATAAAACGAAGATAATAATGGTAAGAGTCAAACATTGGTGCGATAACAATAAACTCACAATATCTACGGAAAAAACAAAATACATAATATTTAAAAGTAAATTGGAAAGAAATCCCACCATAAAATACAACAATGAACTAATAAGGAGGGTAAAGTCATTTAAATGTTTAGGAATAACAATAGAAGAGAAATTAAACTTTGGAGAACACATTGAAAATGTCAAAAGTACAATAGTTAAAGTTGGGAACAAATTGGCGACAATAGCGAACAATAAATATGGTCTACCAATACGCCTACTGAAACTGTATACTCAAGTCTATATGTATTATTTTATACATCATATAAAATAAAAGAAAAAAGAAACGAAAATAAAGTATATTCATCCCTCCCAACACGGAACTAAGGCCCGGGTTTGTCCACCGGGAACCGGGCTAAAAGAAATATCATCGATTCCACCCCATTACGTAATAATGCAAAGCAGGTTCTTATGACTCCGTGACTCGACGCCGCGTCAGGAATCCAGACAGGGAGACAAATGGGGATGGCCCACCACAAATTTCACGGAGAACATCTTTAGTTCGCTGATGTCCTTCAGACACGCGAAGTGGATTTGGTGCAAAGATTGCAAAGATTGCAAAGAGGTAGTCCCTAAATAAAAATAATATTTTGATGTTAATTCCGAGATCTAATTTAATAAGAATATGATGAATGTCTTATATATATATATATAAAAGACATACTGTAACAGTACCCTTCTGCGGTTGTGCAACACACTCACTCAATGTGGGAGTATTTAAGACCAATCATATTCGACTTATATTGAATTATTTAGAATCAATTTGTAACACTATATTTTATGTCCGCTTACGGAAAGCGCATTTTTGTGGGATTATGGAGAGTAGAAATGTTTCACCTATAGCATAAAAATTATGAAGCATGAAAAGACTGTTATAAAAGTATAACGCAATCCATGATTTTACACAGTTAACCCAATTTGTATACGAAGCAATTATCCATATTTCTTTATGGAACAATTTCACAAGTTCTCATTGAAAGAATGAAATTAATATAATGCATTTATAATTTATTTGTTATTTTTATTCGATTAAATTAGAATTTTTGCTACGATTAACCGTTGTATACATTCTTACAAAAGAAACACCTTCAGCATCACTTAGTAGAAGCTGGCAATAATGCCAAAGATGCTGTTATAAAGTTTGAAGGAGCTAAAGCAAATTGTCTGAAGGAAAACAAAGCAAGTCGCAGTAAATTTGAGCTTGGGAAAATGTATGATAATATTTACAAAAATCCAGAAAATGAAGTCTAATTACAATATACGACATACCCTTTCACGCATGTCTCCCGATTTTTCTTTTTAAGGGTTTTCACGAATTTGGGGGAGGCTCAAAGAAGATCTGGATGTGAAAATTAGATAACAAATACAGCGTCTTTGAAAATTACACCAACAAACTTCTGGAGGTGATTTCTTACATCAAAACAAGACGAAACTTCCGGAGACAAATTTTCGAAATGTGTTTAGTTTCGAAGCTTAAGGGTCCCGAAAGCGTGGGAAAATAAGCTTCAGACCTTCACATATCTAACATCACAAAAAGTAGAGCCGATGTGGCATGGTTCCGTCAAAGACTAAATATGCACTATCCCAAAATGCATCTTTCAGAATTCCACAATTTGTGCCCAACGGATCCCCAAAGGAATTTGAGGATTCCCAGAAATTCTCTATAGATGGTCGAAATGAGCATGAATGTGACGGTTTTCACCAGGAAACAATTATTCGTTTTCTCCAACTCGATATCTTAATTAGATTCAATACACCGAACAATTAAAAAAATGCGTCGTTGCATAACAAACAAGAGAAAGAATTGCATAATTTCATGGATTGTTTTATTTGTTATCAAAGAGATCGAATATCATTGTCCGATTGGATGCTGAGGATGACGTATGTCGTCCTTACACAGGAAGTCTTGCAACTCATGCTATTTTCAATCCACCTCTACTTCAGAAATATTCCGGAATCTCCTACTTCTTTTGGGGAATCCCTTGCGCGCTCATTGTGGAATTTTGAAATACGCATTTTCAAATAGGAAAGGTTTAATCTTTGAGGGTACCACGCCACATCAACTATACTGTTTGTGGTGTTAGAAATATGAAACTCTAAGAATCATTCTCCCACGCTTTCGGCATCCTGTAGCTCCAAAACTATGCACATTTCGAAAATTTGACACACTAATTGCGAATTTTGAAAGCGAAACTAATAAAAGTGCAATGGAAGCATATCAGATTTCCAAGCTTTAATAAAAGTGCTTCAGATTTTGTACAACCTGCACCCACATCTACGCCAAAGATTCTATTTTATACTCTGAAATGAATAATTACTTGGGGCCACGGTGGCTCAGTTGGTAGAGCGCTCACCTCTGGTGCTAGGGGTCGTCGGAACGATTCCTGCTCATCCCATGTGGGCTTTGTGGTGGACAAACACCATGTGCGTAAGTTTTCTCGCGGTTCTCCCGTTTCCTCCCACTTTCTTCATTCCACCAATTCATCCTATCGTCATCCATACGGCCTGAGCCATAGTTGCCTAAAGGCATTTAAATGAATTCAAAATAATTATATTGGCTACGATAGTACATAAATGTCAGACTATTTTGTTAGGATACAGGTTAAATGTCACAAAAATCCATCTAAACAAACAAAAAATATATTAGGAAATAAAGATTTGTAACTTTCTGAAATACATAAATGTTTTTAAAAAGTGGTAGAGCGTTGGCTTAGCTTTCGAGAGGTTGTGCGTTCAGTCCGAGCGGTCGACCACACTGACTGAAGTTTATCCAGGGGTTTTCCTCAGTCACACCAGGCAAATACCGGGATGTTAATTTAACTCAGGCCCTTACCAACACCTTCCCACATCCTTTTCCCTCCCCTATCTCTGCCTAAAGGCCATAAATAAAATTCAAATTCAAATTGGTGGTAATTGTATTGCATGAATAGCCGAATTCCTTTAGCGGGTAACGAGATATAAGCAACTTTGTTTAAAATTTATTAAATAGAATACGTAAGACATATTATGATGTTTCAGTTTTTTTTTAATTATAAATGTAATGTTAAACGTCTTCGCTTCCAGAATAATAACAAAATGTTGGAGGAAAAGATATGTGCCATAGAGGATCTGAATTGTGTAACGAAGAACAAACTGTTGAAGTTGGAAGAGGAAAATAAAGATTTTAAAGAAAGAGAATTTCTATTAGTTCAGTATCCAGATTTTTATGGTCCTGTTTCAATGGAAACTAAAGGTATAAAACACATTGCTTAGTAATAGGATATTTTGCAATTTCCAGTAGACCCTATAACAGGTTGGAATTTAAGAAATTTTACCAGTGGTTAAGTGAATTCGCCATGTTCCTCTACCCCACATCCTCGAAAGGATAATTTGAATTTGGATGCATTTTATGTCACTAATTAAAAGCGTACCCATTAACAACTAAATTTAACTCTAATTTAAGTATCTACGGTTGTATTTTTCATATCAGCTTTCGATAGTGTTTTCTCTCTCTCTCTCTCTCTCTCTCTCTCTTCTTTTTGCGTAAACACGAATTATTGCTAGCACAGCGTGCGGCAAAATATCTCCTACGTCTAAGGATTTTTTAAAGAAAGGAAATAATATTGTTTAACTTTAAATCATTTTGTGTGTGTTTCGTGTTGTGTGTTGTAGGTATATGGTTAGAAACAGTTTGTACTCCCATACAACTGTTTGTCTTACTTAATAAAAAAAATTAAAAAAATGATTGAAGTACAATATGTGGTTCATTTGTTAGCATAAAACGCGAAAACCTTTTGAACGCAATGCTGACGATTTATTAATATTTTTAAAAGTCTTATTTAAATGAATAAAGTCGCAAATGCTTTCATTCGCAAAAGGAACATGGTAAGAATTCAGGTATAGCCAGATTTAAAAGACAAAATGTTGGGTTAATTTCAGTTTCGGTACATTTTTAAAGATTTAATACGCCTGCCTCTGTTGAACGTTTTATTAACTGGAGGTCAACTTTTAACACCTGGAAGAAAAACTAACACCTGGAACGTTTGAGACACTGTATCATTTGAATCATCTACTTTGTATGGATCACAAAAGCTACACACAGTAGCCACATGTATTCGCAACTTTATTTTCACGGACTCTGTATCGGCATCGGGGATGCCACAATACCCGAACTTTTCCAAGCATTTCCTCAGTTTAACCAGGCGAATCTTGGTATAGACAAACTCGGTAATATATAGACAAATTCTTGGTCGCTAACTTCTCCTCCCTGCGCTCGTAAGAATGCTTGCCAACGAATGCTTTCACTCTGATATGTGACGGGCTTAGCCCATGATTGCCCGTAAGACCCATAAATAAATGTAAGTTAAAAATAGAAAGAATTATATTTTAATGCTGTGCAAAGCATCAAGCTCTCGAATTGTCAGAGCCTCAGCGAAAATTTCGCGTTGTAAATGTTATTTTAACGTTGTAAATGTACCGAAATGTCCACCTGTTCAACGGTTTATTCGACGTTTAATAATGGTTGAGAAGAAACAAGTTGAAATCAAGAAGGGGGACGATGAAGAAAGGTTTCAGTTGCCCAAAACAGAGCATGATTGTTGTCTATTGGTATACACACTTTAGTTGCATTTTGTCTGTTGCTTTCATGATGATATACATACAGTATTAATTTTCCAACAAAAAATAATCCCAGGAAGTAATCCCTTTTCGAAGCAGAAACGTTCCGCAGTCCTCGTTGGCAGCTCGACGGGTTGACCATTTATCCACTTTTTATTATTTTACTACTGCCTTCATCCTAACCGGGCTTTCACTGATTCAACTGTTATACCTTGATTTACCTTTGATACTATTTGAACTAAGTCACAAACACTTTCAATAAGTATAATATGTCGCCTTAGAAAAACGCATATAAAGCGAAATCTATGTCCTAGTTGAAAACACTTCACATTAATGTCCTATTAACGAAATTAAATATTCGTTTAAATATAGTTTAAGTTCAATCTGTTTTCAATATGCAAATGAGTACATGAAAATGTAGTTAATTTCATTGTATCTTTTGTTATAATGTTTAAGCAATTAAATTAGAAATACACGTGTGAAACGAAATGTATAACAACATAGTATCAATTAAAGTTGAAAACACTTCACATTAATGCCCTATCAACGACATTCTATCTTCGTTGAAATATACTTTAAAATTCAGTCTGTTTTCAACGTGCACATGAGAACATAAAAATTAGTTCGAGTCATTCAAATACATATATATTAAAATAAGATTAGTAAGAAATACATTAACAAAATCTATACAACAGTTGAAAATAAAATATAGAATACACGTTGTATTAACGTCTTATCAACGCAATGACGTCTTTGTTGAAATATGGTTTTAAAATAAAGGTATTTTAACCGATAACAGTTAATCAACAAAATCAACCTAAAATCAAGGCTGGAAACAAATATGTGTGCTAATGGGAAAATGAATTATACTTTAAGTCCCTTTAATTATGTTTTAATGTTATTGAGCTTTCGGATGACTATTTCCGTTTTCCTTCACAAGAAATAATTGAACCCTTCAGTTTCCTAACGGGCCATGTCCATTCTTGTTGGAAAGAGAGTTTATCGATTTAAATGGATTTGAAAGTAATAATCTTTCAGCTGACAAACAGGTTTAGAGATCGTTCAACATACTGAAGGTTCAATTTCCCCATCTGTCTTGGCAAATCATGAATCTGATGGATTAAACCACAGATATGAGCTCAGAAATTCGTTCCTGTAAATTTTGTTGAAATGGACTTGGCCTGTTAGGGAACTGAAAGGATCAATTATGGTCTAGGCATCAATTTCACAAAAGTGCTCTCCTTTTCGAATTTAAGGGCAAATGTAACAATTTGGTATGCGATATATTTTGAATATATAACCATCATTGATCAGAAAAATGCCGGATGCCAGAAAAAATACATCGCGAGGGGAGGGGGGGAAGCCGAAATTCTAACCACTTCTATTGTTCATTATATCTCCGTAACCATTGGATATAGAGCATCCGATTTATTTATTTTTAATTTTGTTTCTCTAATTGTCTTTTTCAATTCAATATTAGCGCATTTTTGTGCTAAAGATAATGGTTGTCTTGCAATTTTTAATTTATACTCGGTATTCATACTCACTGTCAGTATACTCAGTATTACACTCTCTTGGTGTTTACAAGGGTAATCCGATGAGGAGACTGAGATCTTTACATTCTCTTTTAAAATTTTTAGCTCAAATTGATCGATATGACCATACAAGATATTTAAATC